>JAUEJL010075371.1:0-27999 GCA_032274825.1 Drosophyllum lusitanicum | reverse complement strand
CATTAGACCTTTATAAGAAATCGGATTCAAACATTAGAACCATCTCTTATTATTCAGACAAGGTATTCAGATTAAGACACAACCACTTAAAAACAAACGCCGCCTAAGAAAACCTACGACAATCGAATATCCAGGCATAAACGCACTTCAACTTAAAATGTTGTCTAATCGTTAACAGTTAATCATCCGATGTCTAAACAGCTCTAAGAGTAAGCATACAAAAGTTTTTGTACAACTAATTACTAAATGATAGGAAACAAGTAATTTCAGTTTAAAGAAACAAAATGCTGCAATCCCAATTAATCTACTCTACCTCTTCACTTACAGCTTACAGCAGGAGCAACACGTTTGTATAAAAAAGATTGTGTTGAGTAACCAAATAGAATCTAAAGAACAAGTAGAAACCCCAGTCAGGCCTATTTTGCCCCCAAAAAAAAACCAAAAAAATAAAAATAAAAACCCAAACTGTATTGCCCTTTTCAGAGTGCTTCTGAGCAGGTTTTCATGAACATTTAACTTATGAAGGCCATAAAACTATAAATCCGCGAAGAAATTACTCGTTGTGTCAAGGCCTTGATTGTTTTTCCTCTTTGTACCTAAAGAGAAAAGCAGCAAAATTATGCAAAGTTGGATACATGGATGCACGGAGAAGATATGTTCATGAAAAATGATCGGACCAAGACATTTGATATTCCTCAAAAACTACCTACTTATTCTTATTTGTTCGATTTCCGCATGATACACAAATTATAGACGACATTTCAAAAAGAATCAATATTGTTTATCTTGCTAAGCTTATATACTCTGGTGTGCCTAGACATTTAAGAAAGCAAGAAAGGAATGGAAATAGAATTTGACAGAAATTTAAATTTCCAGAAGCCGAATACAACCTACAGCGGTTATATTGTACACTTGATTTTGTTCACGCATTAAAAAATTTTAGTTTACAAGAAGATACATGTAGACCATCTGAGTTTTGGCTTTGGTTTTAGTTTTTTCATCTTTTTTCTTTTAAACAAAAAGAGATAAAAATTTGCTAAATGTGTTTTGATTATGTTGTCAGATAAGAATAACAACTCTGTTGACCTTACAAAAAGAATAGTAAAAAAGGAAAAAATAACCATTTACAGAAGGGCAAATTGCATGACAATACAATTAACTTTTTGTCTTAGTTACCATTGTATACAACCAATTTTTTTTTTCTTAAAGACAATACAATCAACTTTCATAATTCTTTCATTGTATGCAAATAACTTTTTTCTGTGTCGGGGTTTTCATTACCATTGTATACAATGAACTTTGTCATAATTCTCATTGTATACAACTTGCATACAATGGGAGAATTATGAAAGTTGATTGTATTATTGTTTAAAATAAAAAGTTCTTTGTATACAATAGTAAGCAAGACAAAGTTAATTGTACTTTCGTGTAATTTACCCTTTCCAAAAATGGGTTTGGTCAAAACATAAAACTATATAATGAGGCCAATGCGGGTACAAACAAACTGAATCAGGTTGGATAGGCACATCAACAATTTTTTGTGCATTTTAATTTCATAAATAATCAATGCAGGAATATAAATCATACAAACAATACTTCTAAAATAATATAATTTTTTTTGTAAGATGGTTTAGAAATGATAAAGTAAACACACACTACCTTTAGATGATTTCCGAAAAGTATCATCTGCATCCGCATCCGCATCCATATCCATCTCATCATTATCACTCCCACCAGGTGATTTACTCTCTACTGTTTCTCCTGAATCTTGCAGTAGACTATTTATATCCCAAAGCTGAAAACAAAAGAAGTTGGAAGTTATGGTTACTACTCACTTAGATAAAAAAAATTATAAATAAAATATATAGACACAGAAAACACACCTTTAATATCGAATCATGTGATACGCTTCCAAGAAACTTTCTATCATGTGAAAACGCTTAAACAAGAAAAGCAGATGTCAGAGCGAATATTGTAGCAAAACTACCTTAACACACTGGAAAATGATGAGCTTATAACTATCATTTTCATAGAAAATTTTCTCTTATGTGTCTTTGTTTGCTAGTGTTACTGATAAAATATGTTGGGGGTTTGATCTTTGATGTATGAGGGATTAAAATAGCTTCAAATTTCTTGTTCTTAAATCATTTCAGTCAGATGGAGTTTGAAACAGCCACCGTGTGTGGGTGAGTCGGAATAGTGTGTGAGATTCGGAATGGGTTTTTCAGTTTTATTCATAATATTATTTGGAAAGGGGTTATAGAAATCTAGAGGGTTTCTTCGTTTCAAATGGTTTACTGATTTAATTTCTGTATATGGTAAAGGGTTTTCTGATTACAGTTTGATATCTGATTTCTGAATGATTTTCTGATGTCTGATTTATATGTGGTGGCAGGAGGGCAGTGGGGACGGAAGGCGGTGGTGGTCATAGTTGGTGGATGGTTGTCACAGTGGTCTGATTTTCATACGTGGTGATGGAAGGATATGGTTGCAGAAGGCTGCAGTGGTTTAAATGTTGCCGACATGATGGAGTTGGTGGGTGGTAGTGGTGGTCATGGTGATGGTGTTAGTAATTAATTAATTAAGATAAAAGAAACATATTATTATAATTATTATAAATGGATATTTATAATTAATTCATCGAAGGGCAGAAACGTTATTTTATAAAATTTACAGACAAGTTAATTGGACATAGAAATTTGGGCTGGCCAAAAGGCAAGTGGTAACAAATTTCAAAAGTAGGGATAATCCATGCAATTCACTCAAAAAATTAATACTCTGAATCTCAATACAAAAAGTCAAAAACTGATTTAAGTTTTTGAATAAAACTATAAAAGAAAGGGTGGTGATTTGTACACAACAAAATACATCAACTTTATGTTTTATCACCTTGTATCATATGATGTTTACTGTTTGTACATGTGTGAAAAAAAATTGTAGTGTACAAATCAACTCCCTAAAAGAAATCTATGAAGTTGGCAGGGGAACCTTTAAAACCTATTTAACCGCTTTCTTGTTATGCTATGTTTTTTTAGTTTAGCTCATTTGATCGTTTATCAACAAAATGTAACACAGATTGACAAATTTTCACATAAATGGGTTCAAATTGCCTCCTCTAAACAAAGACACACATGTATTAAATATATGCAAGCTATAAAGAATGCCTACCAATACGCTCAACAGGATATTCCGAGTGCTCTGCAATTGGCTGAATTACTCTGTTGGGTAATATACCGACCAAACTAAACACACAACAAAAAAAGTTATAAAGTATTTAAAACATGAGCAAACAATGTAAACATAAAATCCAAAGAAAGTCATCTCACCTAATGAGACCATTTTCAGTTCCAACTATGACCCTGTCTTCATCAAGCTATATAACACACGAAGGAGAAAACCAGAATTTTGTAATTATAACATGATTGTAGTGTTCAATTGTGATGTCGCACACACACACAAAGAAAAAGGAAAAAAGACCTTACCTTTAACAAAGCATTCACTGGGTTTGGGGAGAGACCGGTAAAGCGATCACTGAAAATTTTATATGGATTTAAGCAAGATTATTCCAAAGAAAAAAAACATGCACTTTTGTACTAAGAGTAACTTCAGATTTCAAAAGCACATTGTAAAAATCAAGCATACCCATTAGCATTCTGAATTACCTGCAGTCCTTGAAAAATCCCCAAGAGTATAACAACATGGTTCCGCTTTCAGTCCCGCATATAACTTTTCGACCATTCTGAGTATCAAAACCAAAAGAATATGGTTATTTTAAGATCACAATTTCTAATAGTCATGTTGTAACTTTTCCTAACTCAATTTTTTATTAGTTTTATGGTAATTCTTTTGTTTTGGTTTCTATTAGTTATAAGTTTTTTAGATTGTGGTTTTTATTAGGTACATTGTAATTTCTAGATATTGATTTTTGCTAGTTACATTGTGAGTTTTCCAATCGGGATTTTTGTTAGATATATTGTAGGTTTATCCATCTCAATTCTTTATTACTCGTTACGTTAAAAAATAAAGACTATTTACATTACTCATACAGATATAGAACATTTATCAAACGGTCATTTTTTTATTTGACTCTGATTCCTGATAAGAAAGGTAAAATAGCTATTTTCTCATTCAAATTGTATTTTTCAGCATACAAGACAAACAAAAATGTTTATTAACACTGAGCATAGTTCACGTATCTAGACTTGCAATTTATCTAGAAAAAAAACTATGGAAAAAAAACAGGCAAGTAGAGTTGTACTTATATCTTTGATAACCATAGAGATATAGCAGAAATTAAAATTAAATCTTGCATCATACATTCAAACATATGGTGTTTTACTTAAATTTTCTGTTTCAAATTTTCAATAATTAATAGTCCAGAAGCCATCCATTCTATAACATCCCTCAAATCTGAACTTTTAATAAACAATTGTTCCTTGTGAAAATCAGATCTATGTTTACTTGGTAGTATGAGCTTTGAAAAAGTTTACATCACATACATACCTTCATTATCACTATTGATAATGGCTCGTCTTCAGAAAATTCTGATTGTGTTTGAATCTGCAAAAGCAATCAAGATTAGATGTACAAACTTACAGGTGTAGCAAAGATAATTTATATATTATCTTAAACACGTTCCCACAAAAATCTTCAAGAAAAAGATACCTTGTTACTTCGCAGATTACAAACAGAAAGAGTGCCATCTCCACTAGAAAGTTGAGAGAAAAACAAAATCATGTTATAAATAAAAAAAGAAAGTAAATTCGATCCATTAATAAACTTTCAATCCATCTTTCCATAAAGCATATTTGATTTTTGAGTACTGATTCTAGTTTAAGCTTAAATACGGTAAAAGTCTTTTGTTCAGCAAAATATTTAATCCAAAAAGGTATTAAATATGAACTTTTTGGTTCCAGGTAGTCAGGTATTTGGGTTAAATATAAGTTTTTAAGTAAAAACTCTTCTTTTGGGACAGACAGAGCAACACCATTCATTAAAATTACGTTCTACAAATATATAAAAATTACTGAATCAGACTCAAAGTTTCATTGAACCATTTTATAATAAATTAATAATATATAAAAATTTAAATAAATAAAACTTATTACCTTGTTCCAAAAAGTTTCATTGAATCAGACTCAAAGGTCATATCAGTAATATACTCTTCATGAACATGAAATGAATTACAGCAGGACTGTTGTCTTGTATCCCATACCTAAGACAAAAAAATGTGACAGCAATATCAATATGCGAGATGGATTTATACCCATTTACAAAAAACTAACTACTTGGTAATCTAAATCTAGATATTAGAATAAAACAACTCAGGAGGTTGTATGCATCAAAAATAGACTTCAGGTGACTATCAACCCGTGTTTGACTGATTTGACTTGTGCCTTATCCAAAAGTATATATATAAATCCCAGGTGATATATATAGGTAGACAGCACAACATTTAGTTTGATAGTTTCAAATGAAAATGCATCAGTTAAAAGTCATGAAGAGAGATCAGAGTGAATGGATATAAACCTTTATACACCCTTCATCACCTCCAGAAGCAATTGTTGTTTCTGTTAGGTTAACCAACCGGTTAACAGCTTTCCTGCAAAGAACATAATTATTTTTCAGTAATAACAAAAAATCTCATCTACCAGAAAATTTGTAGAAAATAAGGACACCTACTCATGAGAGTTTTCAAGACGAGCAACAGGAGAGCCTGTTTCAATATCAGTAGCCAGAATAGAGCAGTCTGGAGAACCTGTGAGGATTACTGAAGACAACCACATAAACATATTCATGAGAAAATAGATTAGGATTTACTTCTTTGATCATTTTTATAGTTGATAAACATTAAATGGAAATTCCCATTACCACGTCCGTCATTGATGAACCTAACAGCTCTACAAGATTCACTGTGTGCACGAACCTTCAATACCCTAAGATTATAGTTATCAAAGAAAACCAAGATATAACAATATAAGAAGATAGATATAAATGGCTTTATCATATTTTTTAACTAGTCGTCCCATAACAACAACCTCATGCGCAGGGGCGGACCTCTATTGGTAGTTAAGGTGGTACGGGCCACGGTTAACAGAACACACTTAGGGAAAAACTTTGTTATTATCTTTATTTTATATTTCCATTATTATATTGTGCCGCCACCAGTGACTAAATATCCTAGGGTGGCCATGACTCATGCGAAAAGCTTTACCTATTACAATCCCAGAGGAACATTTTTTAAAATATACCTAATTTGAGGACAAATCTGGGGAATTCCAACTTCAAGACTTGGGTGTAGAATTTCAATTGGATTCGATTGAATTTCAAAATCCTTTTTTGGTAACCACCTTGGCAATCCCTCGGATTTTCAATTTCAAATTTCAACTCAATGATAATTGATTCTAATCCAAACCACAAAATTCACAGCCCCAAAAACATCCTGAAGTACAGTTGAATGTGCATCTAAATATCTTATTATTATTATTATTGCTAGATGAAGATGCAATCATATACTAACCTCTGAGGTTCAGAATCTTCAGCATAACGATATCTGTAAGGTATAAAGAATTTTCAGTCGGATAACATTCAAGGAGTAAGTATTTGCAAACTAATGAAAACAAACAAAGGTTCAAAACGAAGAATATACTTAAGAATCAACTTACACAAAAAGGTTGCCGGTGATTAAACCTGCGGCAACTAGCTGGTTTGAGGGATGAAAATCGAGGTCGAAAGCTATATTCTTCACATTAATCTCCATATGGATCGACACTAGAACCCACAAAATGAAATGATACATACATTAATAAATGAAATAGCAGAAAAATCATCGATTGCTGTTTGATTGAAAAGTATGCGAACCTGATCTTGAGTAAGAGCAGCTTTACCTCCAACTTACGACCGACGAGGAGTGAACGAACATGAGGGTTTATGTAAACCCTAAAACTTTATGTACGTATGAGCAGGGGTAATCTTGTCTGTCTTCAGGTTCCGGGTTACGGATTGACGGGTTGGTGGGTTATAATACAAACACTACTCATTTAATTATTTGTATTATAATATATATTAATATGTGACATGAACACGTATAAATAAAAACACAACACGACCCATGTAACCGTTTAAATATACGGGTTCGTGGGTTGGATTGTCATTCGTGTGTTGACAGGTCAATGATTATAGTTTACTAAATTTTGTCTTTTATTTGTCGATATACATAATCTAAATGCAAAATGTCAAGTAAAGTTCAACTTAACCAAATAATTTAACTACAAGTGATGAAATTTTTATGATTCGATAGTGTCTACTATTGATGGTCTCAAAATAGCGAAGGATCAAAAGGAAAACAGTGGATTTGTCTCTCGTTAAATTTACGAAGATTGAGAAATAAGAGAAAAGATCGATAGTGAAATAGAAAATGTCTAAAATAAAAAAGTAAATAGAAAAATTTAAAAATAGTAAAAAAATTATACGGGTTGGCGGGTTGACCAGTGAACATGACTCGTTTATTTACACGGGTTGGTGGATCAACCCGAAAATGACTCGAACCCTTTTTATGTTCAACGAAACCCGTTTATTTACGTGTCGAATTCATATCGTGTCAATAATTGTCACGAGATTTTGACCTGACTACAACTTTTCACCCAACAACTTAACGAACGTTTAGTTTCTACGTTTATTTTTTTTTTATTTACTTGTGGGTGCCTTTTTTTTATCGGTAGCCATCAGATTTAACTTATTATAGTGGTACCCTTCACCAACTTAACCAACGTTTTGTTCCTACCTTAATTAGCTATTATAGAACAAACAATGCTTAGCTCTTACTTCATCCCTTGAGTAAACTCATGTGAATTTTAATGGTCATCCAATTAATGTTGAATTTCATATATAAACTAAGTTAAGTATGCCCAAATTTCAAGTGTAGTCATGTACTGATTTGAATTTCAAATATCACATAGAGTTAATCACACCGACTATCATTGCCCCACACTAACAACCATCGCTACAATCAGCCACCGACGATCACCACCACCATCGACTACCACTACCACCGCTTCCCGACCTTCTTCATCACCACCGACTAGCGTCCTAGACCTACCCCGGCTTGACAACTACCCGTGTAAAGATCCAAAAATAATAATATTAACAATAAAACAAACTGTATTTCATTACCGTAGAATATTCAAAGCTTCGTGATTGGTTAGACAATTGTTCAAAGTACATATACAAAAGATTAACATATTCTCCACTAAGTTGTTTGATAAATCATAACTTTACATATAAAATTAGATTTCACAAAAGTATAGGTTTTGGCAAAAAGTTGAAGCTTTTCCCTTATTAACACATAATCCTCCTAAAAATATCAATATAACAATGGTAAAGCTTTCATTTAGTTAGCATACTCAACTTGCAACTCATGTATCATGTAATAACACGAAATATTCAATATCACAAGGTCCAAGAACGTATACGGACCTCATAAACCCTGAGCCAGGTAGCATGGCCATAATCCCGATCCTCTAAAAGGGCACATATCATTACAGTACCACTTTCACTTATCACACAATCATAGTAAAAGAGAGTTTAGTATACCCACCTTATTGTGTACTAATGATCACAATATATAGTCTTCAAGTCAAATAATCAACCTACACGTCTTTCATATTCGAAAATTACAAATACAACATTAAAATTCAAAATTCTGTAATACCATAGGATTAGACATGATTTTGGCACAGCCTGTGCCTATATAGGGTTTGACACTCCCAGTGCCCTATATGGTCATGACCTTGTTAACCGACACGATCTTCAAGCACGTCCCATTCTCCAAGGACACACCCGCTTCGCTTAAATACACAGCAGGTCTGTGTTACGAACATACTTGATTTTTACCCATTTTGCATCCAAATTCGATTTTTTTCACTTAGAATTGTTTTCCTACACTCCAAACAACCTTTGGGGTGTTTTTATATATCAATTAACACCAAAGTCATAGAATTTTGATGCTAACACATACATAGCCCTAATTATTCTCAAATACAAAATTATCAAGAAGATGGAGTAATTCACTTGCTAATAGCCTTGATCATATTTGTGTTCAATCTTCTATTTAGTTGCTCTAATTAAATTTTCCTTATTCTATCTATCAAAACATCACCATTTATATTTATTTTTGAATCTTCTAGCATTTATATTACTGAACACTAGTGCATTGTCATAATCAACCCCTCTACTTAGTATCCATACAAATTTGGCGATTTCAGTCCTAGTATGATTCAAGTATTTACATATATGCATATAATATAAACTACTCAATTTCCTACTACTTATTAGTTAAAAGACTAATTCAAACATTGGGGTGTTTCAACCACCTGTTACCAAGCCTTTTTCCTATAAGGCTGGTTGAGCGAGTTGTGTAACATGTCAAATAGCTTAGTTTGGTTGAGTTTGACATACAAAACTAAGCGATATTCACATTAGTAGGTTAAGATGGCCTCCTAAGTGCATTGACATTGATGAACCTAACATTGATTTGTGTTTTCTCATGCCAAGTAGTCTACTAGAGCAGAGAAAATATTTAAGTTTTTCTTCTGTAATTATCATGAGAATCATTTGTCAGAAGAAAAAGATCATTTCCTTTGTTTTTTCTTACCTAGAGTTCAAACTTGAAAATGACAGAAACCAATTAGAGCATCTTATAAGAATTTGTGAAGATATGCTAAGAGATAAACTTAGCTTAAAGTCAATAGTTAACACTTGTAGTATATCTATAAATGCAAATAGTCCAACAAAGAATTATTTATGCACACATCCAAGTAATCTAAAAACCCATTATGAATAGCTTTTTGGTGTTGTGACTGAATTAGTGGAAAATTCAAGAGATGCTAAAGTAACAATGTAGGTCTTTTATGGTAAGTTTCATGAGCATTTTAATATACTTTTTTTTAATATTTATTATTATTAAAATTACAATATGACTACTACTTTGATAACATATATAACTTCAGAATTATATTTGTATAAATAGTTGAAATGGCATACTCTAGCATTTCTGGTAAGGAAATTTCAGTGCTAGCTGTTGTTGATGACTTCATGGGATGAGCCTTGAGGAGATTATGAAAATGCTATCATTTGGTGGCATTCAGTCTGATACAAATGATCCAAATCATATGAGGAGGTACAATGTTGAATTTGAGGTATTTCTTAACTTACTTTTACACAACATCTTTTTTCCTGTATAGACTGAAGTCGTTAAATTCTCACAGAGAGATGTTATACACCCTTCAACTTTGTATTCTTATCCATCCCCTTACTCACAAAATCAAGACAAGTGTCAAAATCAAGAGAGTATATGAAGAAAGAGAATTAGTAGATTTCACATGTAATCATGTGGTGAGTACGAGGATTTAGTATAAAGAAATATAACTTTCCTTTCACAAATGATGCATTTTAGCAAGTACTTACAAACATTTCCATATGTTAAAAGTTTTTTTTTTAATTTACAAGTTTATATATACTTGTTGGATGCTATATATAAAGTTTATATATACTTGTTGGATGCTATCTATCTATCTATCTATCTATCTATCTATCTATCTATCTATCTATCTATCTATCTATATATATATATATATATATATATATAGAGAGAGAGAGAGAGAGAGAGAGAGATAGATATCATCTTACCATTAGTTGATGTTACCATACGACCTTTTTCAGACCGATGGATAACATGTCAGAACGAGAATACAGGGTCGGGTCATTACTAGTATCATATGAAACAAAAACAATGTCAATGCCGAAAAATCAAACTTATATTAGATAAGTAAATATGGTACACGAAAACTAAAATGCTCTAACAAGTTAATAATGTGAATACAACCAATATAAAATTATAAATAACATATAATGTTTATGGAAAATATATAACATGTCCACCAAACTATTCAACCTTTTCTATTAAGTCGACTCGACTATTGAAACTACTTTATAGTCAACCAAATATACATCGAGTTTTTTTACGCTAAATCTAGCTATAAACATGCTAAAGGATGAAAATTCTACTTTCGACGATTCATTCAATAACGTTAAAAGAGAAAACATAACCCATTGTGTTCCTCGTTTTCGAAAAAATTTAAATGGTATCTTCATGATCTAGCATGTTTTGTAGCTAAATTGGACATAAATAAAAACATATACATACTTGTGTAGAATATAAAATAATTTCAATAGTTGAGTGGTCTATATGAAAAGATTGAATAGTTGGGTGGTCTTCTTATACATTGTACTATTTCTTATATATATATATATATCTTGGTCAAAGATTCAACAACCAAATTTCTAAACTGTCTACCCAACACATAGGCTCACCTAGTCACCTATGCTTACTACTTCACTTAAATGACCTATCACTTTAAAATAAAATAAAAAACCATAGGCTATTTTAAGATAAGAGTCACACATCACTTATGTTTGTGAGACAGTTAGAATCCAAACTGCTTTATATAAGAAATTTAGATCAAATATTGAATTCGCTTAACTAGAAGAGGTAATCTAATCGTGTAGACTTGTGAAGAAAGCCGAAGTCGCTAATGATAAGACTTGAATAACGAGACTCGGAAGAGATGCATTGGTTCTTACCTAGACAACCAACTCCAGGATCAATTTCCCCAATGTCCAGAGTGAAGCTTCATCAACAAACAACTTAAAAGTCATAGCAGAATTTTCACCATTTAATACATAATTTATTGGTAAGAAGACAGGCTTGTTTCAGAGAGAAGGTACAGGAACGCAAATATACATATGGAATTTGGATAGATGGGGAACAGAATATTCACTTGAATGGGTGAATGGAATGAAAGGCGGTACTTCGTTTCATCAAGGTGACATTCTTATTCGCTCACTCACGTAGGGCGAGATCTCGCCTTGGCCATCATTACTTATGAGTTTCTACCATCATATTCATATACATCAACCCTATAAGAAGTTGGGAGTTCTACTATGCTATCATACAAAGGTATTGTTTCTTCCATCAATCATAGTTAATCCAGCTTAGCTGTATAGATAATGCAAGTGACTTAGCATGAATGGCAACAATCTTCTAATGAAGATTTAAATATTACTGTAGGCAACAACTCATTATTCTTGAAAATGCAACTGATCAAGGAAAAGAAATAAAAGAGAATCCGGTTTAGCATATTTTTAACCCGGTCCGCCCACCCTGTTTTAACGGTTCGTTTGTAGGCGGTATTTGTCTTCAAAATCACAGAAAAACCATGCTTAAATCTTCAAAATCGCAGAAAGTGCATCATAGCTTGGGAGGTGCGTATTTGTCTATATACAACTGTTTGTAAGCACTAATCGAAAAGAAAAGTTGGAGCTATAGAAATGTAGCAACATAAAACCATTTACAAAAAGCGGAAACATTTGCTCTTTCTTTCTACATTACCTTTTCGGCCCCCTTCTAAGTCTTTTCAGTTGTGGAGTATCTTCAGGGGCATCATCATGCTTGATTTCTGGTGACTTCTCTTTGCAATTATTTTTATTACTGTTACTATTGCTGTCATATCCTGATCGGTGTGAAGATATTGTGATAACTCCAGGTTCTAACTTTTGTTCTGGCATCTCGCACTTCCCATTGATCGGCTTCATATAGCAAAACCTTTTTTCAACAGTTTCAGTTGAACCATAAGTAAAGGACAACATGAAGATGTTGATGCAAATTTAAAAAGCTCTATACATCATCTCAAACCCATGCATGCATATATGTGTACGTGTGTAACGTATATATATACACATACACACCTATATATAGACACTAACGGATACCGTGTAAAACAATCGTAATTATTCTATTTTATTTTGACTGTACGTGCGACCTTAAATAAACCTAAACATTTTCATAGTTGCATGTTTCTTGGGTTCAATAATACTTACTTTCCCAGTCCTTTATTACGATATTTATTATATGATCAGATAGTTAAAATGTTGTTTTTAATATAAAAAATATTTTCATTTGATTTTTAATTTGTACTTACTATTAACAGGTTGCAATGTAAGTTGCATTGACTTGCTTTCTTTAATGATTTTTTCTTATGAAATGTTTAGTTGTTAAAATAGTATATATGCATCTTATTAACTTCATTTCATTTGGTCAATGATTTCTATATATTTTAACATGAGGCGCTAAGTAGTAATTTCAAACTTTTTTAAGATCAAGGGATTAAGACACTGAACCAAATGCCTTCTAATATAGTCGGTGTGTGTGAGTGTAAAGCAAAGAATATGAATACCATTCTTGAGGAAGTGTCTTGGTATCAAAATCAGAGTTTAGCATCCTCCATTTCCTACACTTGTTGCACTGCACCCATTCATGATCAGGCTTATGCCGTGGACCACCTTTTTTCTAGCTCACAAACAAAACCACAATTTTAACATGGTCACAACAACCAAATAAACAGTTGACAACAATCAGGAATACAAAAGAACCAATGTTTCAATATTAGGCATTTACCCATGATTTAAATATTATATAAAACCAAAGCAATTTTTATACACCAAGTAACTATAACGATGTCATAATTTGAAAAGCTAGTTAACAACTCAGAAATATTGAACGTGAGAATTATTACCACATAGACCTTGTCAATGGTGTTATCCAAATACTCGTCTGCCTTTTTACTAAGCCAATCTTCAAGCAAAGCATAAGGTTCACAATCCACAAATCCTTGCTTATTATTATGTACCCAAACACGACCACTACCATCATCCTGCACAAATACAGATAACAGGCTAACATAATTTCACAAATACCTATTTACACAATATAGCAAGATCCAATTAACTCACAATATAGCAAGACCCTGTCACTGATAAATTGAGGGAAAGAGGTTTGTGATAGTTTGAACATGTTCCGATGAGAAAACAAATAGTGCGAGTTAAGAGAGTGGAAGTTGTTACAATCAAAGAAGAAGAGGTCTCCTAAGACTACCGTAGGAAGTTAGATTAAGACTAGATGTGGAAGACCTACTTTCCGAGGACATGACCTCTCATAGAAAAGCATGGAGGAATAAATTTATGGTAAATGGGTAGTGTGATTGCATAGATAGTATATTTTCTAGTAAGCCCTTGGCATTGCCAGCCGGAGAGCCATGACTGTTTACATCTTACCTCCTCAATATCCCAATTAAGTGGAATTGGGTTTGACGTATGGTCGTTGATAGGTTACATTTTGATTTTTATAAACATAACAATTACCGATAATTCACATTAACGCGTCAGAACATGAATTTTTACAAATTTCTAGGCAAAGTAGTTTATAATCATACCATGACATTGGTGACATCAATGACTCCAACAATCCCATGACTCTTTTCTCCATTATGAATCATGCTTCCAACTCTCTTATAAGCCTGTAGAAAGAACATTAAAAGTAAAAAAACAAATATTAAACATAATAAGCAAAAACAACATAAAAAGGAGAAGAAATCAAAGCTGACCTCGATTAAACGTCCATGCCAATATAAGAATATTCCACAATTACCCTGTTCTAGGTCCCGCTGAGAGTGTCCAAGAATGAGCTCAACTGGTTTTCCCAAAACAGAACCATTTTCTATGCTGGTTTTGTGTAAAAATCTTGCTAAAGGCCGGCTTTTAACCTGTTGTTATTTTCTAGCTATGAACTGATTTTTGATTGGATCATAAAAACAACAAAAAAACATAAAAGGTTTAATAAGTACAAAATCTGAAAATCATCTTACCACTGAGCCTTGAACTTTAATCTTCATTCTTGGATCTAAGAAGATGACTTCTAAATACGATCTCAATGAATAGTCTAATGAAACCTGAAAACCATGAAGCACATTACATAAAATTTCACATTTCAATGTATTTATAAAATTAAAAGAAAAAACATAATAAAAAATAAACCTCTCGAGTCATCTGGCCAAGGCGAGATCTCGCCCTACGTGAGCGAATAAGAATGTCACCTTGATGAAACAAACTACCGCCTTTCATTCCATTCACCCATTCAAGTGCATATTCTGTTCCCCATCTATCCAAATTCCATATGTATATTTGCGTTCCCGTACCTTCTCTCTGAAACAAGCCTGTCTTCTCACCAATAAAATATGTATTAAATGGTGAAAATTCTGCTATGACTTTTAAGTTGTTCGTAGATGAAGCTTCACTCTGGACATTGGTATCGAGTTCCATAAATTGTCCTTTTCGAGAATAGGTTACAATTGGAATCTCAATATTCTGTAGCAATAACATGAGAAAAATAAAGTTGAAACACGACGATGATAGAAAAAATTTGAAAAAAATAGTAATTGTTATTGCATTGCATACATCTTTTTCTTCATTTAGTGATTGAGAAAGAAAGGCAATTGATCTTGAGTTTGGTGTCTGGGTAAGAACCAATGCATCTCTCCCGAGTCTCATTGTTCCAGTCTAGGAATCACATCAAAGATCACAATTGGAATATTCATGAGAATGTAATGGAAATTATAATAATTACAGTAATAATAATAATAATAATAATAAATAAGTACAAATTCATAATAATAACAATAATACAATCTTATCATTAGCAACTTCCGCTTTCTTCACAAGTCTACTCGATAAGATTATCTCTTCTACTTAAGTTCATTTGTTGTTTTATAAATGTCTTGAACTAAGCAGTAAAGGTTCTGTCACAAAATCATTGATAGTGCTTCCATATATTTAATAACACCTTTGTTTACTTCAAGTCTAAATAATTAGCCTTCACCATCCTAAAATAAATGTGATGTGTGACTCTTATCTAAAATACAATTTTGGTTCTGACCACCCTGAATGAGTAGATCAATAGTAAAATCTAACTAATAAGCATTATAAAAGAGCTCACCAAGTCAAATTAACAAACACTAAAACATAGCCCACTAGTAAAGCTTTTGAAGTCTAGATACTCAAATAAGTTGTTGCTTGTTGAATCTTTGTTTAAGAAATAGCTTTAAGTAATAGGACAATGTATAAGAAGACCACCCAACTATTCAACCTTTTCATTTAAACCACCCAACTATTGAAACAATTTTATAGGCTACACAAGTATGTGTTTTTATTTACGCCAGATCTAGCAAAAAAAAGAACATGCTAGATCATAAAAGACGCAGTTTAAATTTTTGAAAGAGGAACACATTGGGTTAACTGTTTATTCAGAAGAGTAAAATAATTGAATTGGGGTGACGTATAAAGTAGAGTTTTCATACTTTAGCATGTTTATAGCTAGATTTAGCGTAAACAAAACTCGATACATATTGGGGTGACGTATAAAGTAGTTTAATAATTGAGTGACCTTAATAAAATAAAGGTGAATACTTTAGTGGCCTTCCTATATATTACCCATTAATATTATATGTTAGTTTTCATTTTAAATTGTTATATTCATATTGATTAATTTTAAATTGTTATATTCATATTGATTAATTTGTTGAAGCATTTTAGTTTTCACATACCATATTTACTTGATAAATTCAAACATTAAGTGTGAAGTATTTATTTGATATTTTCATAATATGAAATTTCATGGGGAACAATTGTAAAAACATTATGCTATTTATATACAATATATGTTTGATTTTTCAGAATTAACATTATTCTTGTTTCATATGGTACTAGTAACAATCCAAACCGTATATTCCCATTTGACCTGCTATCCAACCAGACCAAAACGGTCATATTGCCACATCAACTAAGCTGGACTGCTTGAGCAATGATGGTAAGATGATATATAAAGTATTCAAAAATATATAAAAAAGACCGGTAAGTTAAAAAAAATACCTTTTACAAGTCCAATTACCGGTTGGGACATTTTGCAAGCACAATGCATAAAATGCAGCAGTTGCATAAAAATAAGTTAAGATATACCTTAAATCCAACACCATATCTCCCGATATGATTTGGATCATCTGTATCAGGCTGCTTGCGACCAAATGATAGCATTTTCATAATCTCCTCATGGCTCATCCCATGACCGTCATCAACAACTGCCAGCATTGGAATTTCCTTACCCGAAATGCTCGAGTATATCATTTCAACAAAAATATCCAACCTGATAAATATACCCAAATTAATTTCTGACAAATGTGTTATCAAAGTGGTAGTAATAATTATAATAATAATAATAACAATGAACATAAAAAATAACAAAATATTCTTGAAACTGACCATAGAAGACCTACATTGTTGCTTTAGCATCTCTTGAATTGTCCACTAATTCAGCAACAGCACCAAAAAGCCAGTCAGAATGGGTTTGACTTAGGGTTTTTAGGTAACTCGGATGTGCGCAAAAATAATTCTTTGTTGGACCATTTGCATTTACAGATCTAATACAAGTGTCAACTCTCGACTGAAAGTGTAGTTTATCTCCAAGCATATCTTCACAAGCTCTTATAGGATGTTCTAATTGGTTTCTGACATTTTCAGTTTTGATCTCTGGGCAAGGAAAAACAAATGAAATAATCTTTTTCTTCTTTTAAGTTTTTACATCATGAACCAAATCAAAACTTGTAAGTTTACCAATTCTGGCGGTAATTACAGAGAAAAACCTAAAAAAGAATTCTCCGAGTAGAGTACTTGACATGAGAAAATTCAATCAGTATTAGGTTCATCAATGTAAATGCAGTGAAGGGGCAATTTCAACCTACTAATGTAGTCAATTTGGATTATATTTTATGGCTCGCAAGTGAAACAAATGAAATTTTAAAAAAAATGGCTATAAAAAAAAGGTCAACTGGTGAAAGGCACTTATACAAGTGTTTACAGCCTCCTATATTTATTTATTTTTAAAAATAATGTATTGCTATACAACATCAGTAGTGTTATGTTCATCGATGTAAATGCATGAAGGGGGCAATCTCAACCCGCTGATGTGAACATCAGTCAATTTGGATTATATTTTATGGCTGACAAGTGACAAATGAAATTTTAAAAACCAAACAGCTAATAAGGAAACAGATCAACCAGTGAAAAATCACTTATAAAAGTGTTTACGACCTCCTATAAAGAAAGTGTCTCGTTTTACTGATAATAGTTCTACTAGCAATAAGAATATATTAATTGTATATGAAACTGAGTAAGTTATGGTATGTCAACCTCAACCAAACTGGCCCAATTTCACCCATTATACAACTCGCTCAACCAGCCAAATGGGAAGAAGACTTGGATACCTAAACAACCTTTTTCCACATCCTAATAAGGATGATGATCATGATGGATAGAACAATAAATAAATAAAATACAATATGAAGAGAAAACTAACCAGATTTGACACGAGTTTCACGTCTGGTGACACCATGTTCATGCACGGTATACTGAACCACAGCATGACTGTATTCTTCATCCCGACACGAAGAAAGAATGTACATCTGACCACTCTCAGTGTTTGCAAAAGCAGCCTTCAAAAGCGTAATCAACCAACAAGAAAATGTGGACCAAAAATTTTAGATATTAATTTCACGTAATGATTATTATTTATTAATAGGCGAAAAAACAGAATGAGATTCGCACTTTTAGGGTAGGAGCAAGTACTAATATTATTTTAAGTATATTAATTTTTACAATAGTAGATGACTTTTTAGCTAAAAAAACTAGGGAAGAACTTTAAATATAAAAAGAAAAGACAAATGTAAAAACTCTGGTCTTCATTTTTTTCAGAAAACCTCAAGAGTAGGATAAAATCCTCATTTAAGATATTTAGATACGCAATAGCCAGGAAAAAGAGTAGAATCAAAGCCCAACTTTTACTTGTATTTATTATGACATTAAAATCATAATGACAATAAAAATAAATAACAGATAAAATAAATGGAATGAATAACTCCACACCTTTTTATATTCTTTCAAGAAATGCAAAAACATTCGCCATTCATGCCTCTGCCGCTTATCCTCAAAAGCAGGGTGGACATAAGTGCAACGTAATTCAGATGGAACTTCTTCTACCTTTATGTATTTGGTAATATTCCAAATCCAAGGACTAACATGCATTTCAAAAGTCACAATATAATAAGCTTTGAATGATAAAACAGCCTTGTAGGTTTCAATATTCATTTTTCTTGAAAATTGGCTGAAAACTCTTCTTAAAAAATCGCAAGCATATAGAGTATTCACTGTTGATACTGTATGCTAAAAAAATTATTGTCTTTTGGGTGCAAAAGAAGAATCTGATAGATCAAAGAAAGAAAAGAAGTGGTGATGAGAGTGCACATACATTGCAATAGATGAGGTTGGGCATACGACCCGACAAATGCTTCTTCGATCTCTCATTAGAATAACATAACATTGTAAACGATCTACAAGTTAGAAAAAGAACGTTAAGAAAGTTAATAAGCCAAAACTATAAATCGGGGTGGCACTATCATGCACTCACGGGCACTTCGTTTTCCTGAACATCTCTAGTCATGCCCATTAGCGTGTAGGCAAGGGCCTGTGTAGTGTAGGGGATCTGCTACTGAGAGGACAGAAACACACAACAGCCAGGTTATGATGGGAATGATCAGCAACAGTGGCCTCAAAATAATGCGGAAGATGTTACAGATTGATTTCCAAAGTTATAAGGTGTAAGAAGATGGTAGAGCAAGGATATGTTCAGTTATATATCAAAGTCAAATGGCTGATAATGGAGCAGCTAGAAGGCTCCTAACTGGATCCACTGTTGCTGCAACAAGGTTGAGAAGTTCGTATACAACAGCATACAGGTTGAGAAAGTTCTTTTGAGTCTGGCTGTATGAACCTTTGGTATTTACTTGCTTTGTGTTAAAATAAAAATAAAAAGCTGCAAGTTTTTGAATTCCCAGTGAAGTCAGAACTTCGTTTATATATTATCACTCACTTCAAAATATACATCTCGACAATAACCATCAGCTTAGTTCATAACTTGTTTAGCCTTTGGCATATGTCAGATCAACTCCTCTAGCACCTCATATCGCATAGGATTACACGAATTCCTCACATGGATGATTCAGAGCAGACGCTCGTTATGAAGTGATCCTTTGAGTTTGGCGCGGAACTAAGTTAAGGCCATATGGAGTGCCTACCCCACTCGGCAGGGGTAGGTGGAAATTTTCAAACAGACTACATTGCCCCCAACCCGCGAAGAAGCCACCCATCTGTCCCAGCCACGTGTCTAACCCATCAAAAAACGCTCTACCTTTTCAAAATTCAACCATTTATAAATATAATTTTTTTCCAATTTATCGTCTTATATAAATATCTGAATATTCATACTCGTTTTTACATATTCTTCCTGCATTCTCTCTATCCTCTCTATTCTTACTCATTTTCACAAATGGATCAAAACAACCGTAAACAAATATCACAAGAAGCCGACTCAATGATAGCTGGATATACGAAACGCCATTGCACAAGATATCGAAGAAACACAACTTTTCACCAAGAGCAAGGGGAGCTAGCATGGTTCTAAATTGCGCCATGGCGGCGCCAAGGCGCGACTCCGACGTTAAGAAATAACCCTTGGCGGTGGGGTTAGGCGTGGCGTAAGATAAGGCGGCATAAGGCGCGTCTTTACGCGGCAAATGGCGAGTTTTTTAAGGCGTGGCGTACATAAAATATTTTTTTTTAATTTGACTTTTTTTATATACATTTTGCGATCGCGTGTATTGAAGTTCTATAAATTTGTATTTTGTAATTTGTAGATGATACTTTGCTCCTAATTTGTGCAACTTTGTGTAATTTGTAAATTAATAATGATAAATTGGATATAAATATTTATAAAGTATATACAAAGTTGCCGCCTTAAAAAACGCCATGACTCGCCATGGCTCCTAAAGCTTGAGGCTTGACCTCGCCGCCATGCCATACCTTACGTTTTTTAGAACCTTGGGAGCTAGCAAAGGTTGCCAACATATTCGACCAAGTGAATAGGAGGAAAAATGAAAAAATTGCGGCTCTACATAGTAAAACCAGAAATTTAACTGTGCATGAGAAAAAATTTCAATTATCTTCAAGCTGAGGCAGCGACGGACTATTCGAGGTTATAAGTTTGATAAGTAAATCATAGTTTTATTTTATGTACTAACTGTTCTTTTTTAACCAAACTCTGAAAGGCAATATTTGCAGTTGTATTTTTTTAATTTCATAATTCTTTTCTAATATTGTAGTTTTGTATTGATGTATATAGTTAATATTTTAATTATATTTGTTTGTATATATTTATTTATTTAAATTTAAAAAAGGTTAATGGGGTGATGAAATAGAAAGATGGCCATTACTTCAATTTAGAAGGATAGAAAGATGGAATAGATAGAGAGAGAAAAACTGATGTGACAAGTAGGATAAAGGGGTGGAAAGATGACCACTCCACCCAGAGTCGGTTGGAATTAACGGGACTTTAAGTAATTGGTTGACGAGTCTAGTTTTTACCAAGTTCGAGCACAAGCTTGAGCCTAAAATCAAAATATTAAAGGGCCCTTTTTGAGCTTTATATATATGTTCGTGTATTTACCATCTATATAAATTTGAAATTACAAATATTATTATTGACGAATTTTATTAGGATTAAAATCATTATGATTTATGGTAAAATTCCTTGTAATTTTAATACATATTGAAATTACTTTTGTTATTTAGTATAGTTTTTAGCTATTAGAAATTATTTTTATATAAATATTCGAGCTCGAGCCTAAATTATAAAGGTTTGTCAAGCTATCAAGCCGAGCTCGAGCTTCACTTAAAGTAGTCGAGCCAAGTTAAATCCCTAATGAGCTTGCTATCGAATCGTTTGCAACCCTAGCTCGAACTCATATAAACTATAAACTAGTAGTATAAAGAGCATAAAGTGTTGCTCACCTTTACGCCGTTGCTCGTCATACATACCACATGATTCTCCCATCACAAAAGCTGCAATTCAGTAAATGAAAAAAGAAAAATTATTGAAGAATAATATGATAAATTTCTAGAAGAATATTTGATCAATTTTCTATGGTAAAAGAGATAATCAAAGAAAAGGGTGAAAAATGACGGATGTGCATCAATTCTTTAAAATAGTGATTCATGTGAACACGTATTGCCTTCTCCATCACTCATATACTTACAATGCAACTTTAGCTTAAATTGCCAAAAAAAAAAGTGAAAACAACATTTATAACACTATAAAATTCATGCATGTTGTCATAACTTTTTATTATAACGCAAATAAAACTTCGGAAGAATTTCATACATATTCTTATAAATCTTGTTAATTATGTATATATTGTTGCAAAATTCAAAATTACATCAATATACTCCTCAAACCTATACTCTGCTATATATTTAAATACTCAAATTAATTAAAATTAAATCATTTATAAACTAGAAAGAAATTATCACTTCTTTCTCTTCCATTGAAATGCCTTATGAAGTTCTCTTAGAATCGAGTTGAACATTGATGTAATTTTCAAGGATTTTAAATGATATAATTATAGTTAAGTTATGTGTTTAGATATATAAGAGAGTTTAGAGGTTTTAAAAGAATATTGATTTAATTTTAAGTTTTACTAGGAATATACGTAATTAACAATGTTTGCAAGGATATGTATCAAATTCTCCAAAAAAAATTTATATCACCTTCCCGCATATGGTATGTTGCCAATAATGCTTCCCACCTTTCTCACATGTCATAATCACATAGATTTACACCCATACCAACCTATATATAATGAAAAAAGAGAGGAAGAGAGGTATATAGGTCAGTATGACCACCATCACAACGGTTTCTTTTTTTTGTGTAAATAGGCATATGGGTCCCAAACTTCAGTGTGATGATGACATGGAGTAAGGGTACAAAGCCATACTTAAATGATGGTCCTTTACAAGAAAAAACTAATGTGACATAGAATAAAGATGTTATTGTATGAAGCAAAACGACCGTTAATACTATTAAGATTAATTAATATTATTCAAAAACATAAAAAAAATTAATTAAGAAAGGTAGTCTAACTAAAAAAATGATTATTCCATTATCATAATTAAAAAAAATTTAATAGTATATTATTTTTTTGGTTGAAAAAAATGTTAGAATTTTGCCTCACTTGATAAATCATGTATATACATAGAGAATTTCATTTGAGAACCGGTTTTAATACGAGAACATATGTAACCACCATTAATGCTCACTAATGACTCATTAATAAGAGTATTTTGGTAATTTAATTATTTCCCTAACCATGAATTGTGTCCAGTAGATAAATCATTATTTAATGAAGCTTTATTTTCCCAAAATACCACTATTAATGAACTATTAATAAATCATTAAATCATTAATAAACCTACTCCTATTATTAACCATTGATTTATTTTAATCAATGACCAAGATTGGTTTTAGTATTAAGAACGGTTCTCAAATGAACTATCCTGTTTATATATATATATATATAACACGCACACACTAATCTACACCTTTGTCCATAGTGGGACTTGAACCCATGACCATAGGCCATGAGGAACACCTTCCAACACCTTGATACAACCAGGCTATAATATGTATATATATGTGTGTGTATACATGTGTCAAAGAAATTTCAATGTTGGAAACACATGATGAATGTTAATTATGGTGCAGAATTTTACATTCACGAGACAAAATTACCTTTTAAGAAATAATATATGCATAGGTCATCTTAAGTATTTACAAAATCGACAATTTTTTATACAACCCAAAACCTAATAAAAGCATGATACTAGATTTGACCAAAAATGGATTGACGCAAACTTGACATATGACACAACCCAAAACCTATTTCAAATAATCTTACCACATAATTACTTTTAACATTCTTAGTTGCATAAGAGTGTAACATTTTCGAGGATACGCTCACATAGGTTTACATGAAAAAATAGAATTAGAGTAGATAGGAAGAAGGTCGAGAAGCTTTTATAGATCTGAACGAATATATTTAGACTCACACCCACATTATACACACACACACTATATATATATGTTTTATACATGTTCATTTATAATAAAAACTAGTCTTCTATCAACCCCTCTTGTCGACTACTTGTACTCGGCTATTAGATGCTCATTGAATTGTTAAGACGCCTACTTATAATGATAATAATATAGTTTAACATTATACAACAAAGATATCAAAACAATTCAAAAGGCAAATTTGAAAATAGTAGTTAATTTAAAAATAAATTGGTAGATTTATTACTTCTAGAAAAAGATTATACAAGCGGAAATCATGTGCTTTAATTTAACTAACCTACGCACCCTCGCACACATATCACTTAGATAATTAAACACTTAACAAAAACAACAATCCTCAATCCTGCAAAAAAAAAGTATGAATGAGGTAAGATATAGAGAGTCATACAACCACCCGCAGGTAGAGACACTGCTTCTCAAAAGACCTTTGGTAATAAACCATAAAAATCAAACCAAAAGCCAGTCTGAAAAACAAAAGTCAGAGGTAAGACATAGCGAGTCATACCTCTATCCGCACCTGTGCTTCTCAAGAAACCTCCATTAATAAAATACTCCTCTGAAAAGTTTCCTATTATATAAACCCTAAAAATCAAACCAAAAACCAGTCTCCAAAAACAAAAGTTGAGCAACAAAACAAATCAAAATAAGAAAAATATATTAACGATGAATCACATTCCCCGACATACAATTTTTCGATTTTGATGTTCTAACTTTACCGTTTCCGACTAAAATACAAAGCACCAAAAAAAAAAACTCCAGATAAAACCCAAAATCTGAATTACTGATGCCTAATTCCTAAAGAAACAAAACAATCGATGCAAAACTCATAATACTAACGACAATTTCTTCTGACCTTACCGTTCTTTAGTAACCCTAGTTTCAAGAAACAATCCTTAACCTAAAACAAAATGTAAAACCACTCAACAAAAGAAAGATAATACAGCAAGCATTTTATAAAAAAAACGAAATGTACATTGTGCGTAAAACCCTCTCTCAAACAGCTGAAACAAGATTAAAGGAGACTCAACGTAATAGTGTGTTTCTATGCGCGAGTGCGTACAAATAATGAACGTATGCCAGAGCCTGCTTACCGTAGGTCTCAAAATCGAGAAGACTATAGTGTTAAGTTCGAGTATCGCCGGGAAACTGAAGCTGAAGCGGAAGCGGAAGCGGAAGCGGAAACGGAAACGGAAACGGCTATGTCGACGGCGGGATTCTAGAACTAAAAGATAACCGCCATGGAGTCCGCTGCGCTGCTGCCGAGAATGTGATCTCGATAACGAGAATATATGGGACTGGGTATATATAGCATACGCATAACAGGCGGCGATTAGACCGCCCATGACTCTTCTTTTTTCAAAAGTCCCTCGGTAAGTTTCAGAAATTACAGAGACACCCGTCAATTAACGTCAATAACAAGTAACAAAAGTAAAATTGGAACATTACATCTGTCGTCCCTTCAATATACATAGTTAGTAGTTTTAGTCCTTAAGTTATTTAAATTACATTTATGGTCCTTGGTTTCAATTTTGGTCTTTAAATCAAACTGTCTCGTTAGTTTTTCTATTAAGAGCTTTGTCAAAATAGGTATGCAAGAGAAATATAGTATCAAAATAAGCAGACTCATTAAAAACTTACGCATTCGAGCATGGCTCTTGTCGAAAATTGCTGTCGAAATACTTGATGTTGTCGACCAATGATATGTTGACACATGTCATGCACAGCCGCCACCTTCACCATGTCGCCGAGAAAAGTAATCCACGTCGCCGAGAAAAGTAACCCACGTCACCGAGAAAAGTTGCACCGCCGCCCACACCTTGTCGCCGAAAACAGTGGGCTCGGTCACCATGTTGCCGAGAAAAGTAGTCCATGTCGCCGAATTTTTTTTGGAAAACGTGTCACTCATTTTTTAATGTATTTTTTATTGGGAATGAAAATAATAATTTATTTTTTATTGAAAAGGAACAAATTAATGTATTTTTATAATAGTTTACATTATTTGGTATGGATTAATGTTATATATTATGTAAAAAATAATAAATATTTGAAATCGTCTCCTTTTATAAACATTTATATATAAATTTTTAGGAAATGATAATTTTTAAAAAGTAGAAATCGTAAAAATTAATAATAATGTTTTTGTTGTGTTTAAAAAGTTTGTTTTATAAAAGTGTGTTTAACTCAAAATCGTAAAAACTATTCATGTTTTTATTGTGTTAAAAAGATTGTTTTCTAAAATATTTAATGAAATCGTAAAAAATTAACAATTATGTGTATATGTTATGTATTATGTAAAAAATAATTATTATTTGAAATCGACTACTTTTATGAACGTTTCATTGATATAAAATTTATCGGAATAATAATCATTTGAAATCGGGCCAGTCTTTATGTGAGTTTCGCTAAATAAAAGTTCATACAACGAGATTATATTTGGTGATACAATTGAAATTGTGACTAATATTGATATGTGTTATATAAGGAATAATAAACATTTAAAATCGACTAGTCTTTAAGTACGTTCCGCTAAATAAAAGTTGATACAACGAGGTTAGATTTGATGATAAATTTGAAATTGCGATAAATCCGGCTCAAATTGTGACAAATCCGATTGGGTTGGTTGTTGGACTGACGTATTACTGCGTTGCATAGTTGATTTTTGGGACGAAAATGGCATCTTGCAACCGTCTTGGTTATGTCCACTGTCATTGCATCGAGAGCAGCGAGTAGGCAATACTTGTTCTCTCCTTGACGGTATGCGTTTTAAAAGTTTTGGTATTAATTAGCGGTGGTTGTAGAGGTATGAGATCCGAAGATAATTCCCAACAATTTTTGTTAGGGACCAGATTTATACAACCATTATACATAGCAAGATATGTTTCTTTAGTGAACCACAATGCCGCACAGTGACTTGAATCGGTAAGCCTTAGGTGACTAGCAACAGCAATTGCATGACCACAAGGCAAGCTGGAAAGTTCCCATTTACAACAGTCATAACTCATTTGCTCCGTATCAATGATATTTACATTATTTTTCTTATCAACAACCTTTGTAATACCATTAACCTGCTAGGTTGAGCACTTCCTCATCCTTCGTCGTATCTTATTATCAGCCCACGTCATGACCAGGTGCTGGAGTTTCTCTATATTAAAAGAAAAATTAAGTATAATAAAACAAACGTCACATTTATGATAGCTTCATTGAAATATCTTTACTTGCTGCGTTACGACGGTTGTAGAACCAGTTTTGAACACTTGACCGGAAAAAAATCAATAAGCATGACCACCGGCAGTTTACGCACATGACGAGACAGGAATTCATGGACTCGGTGCTGTTGGATGTCATGATTTTGTATCTATTACTTACAAAGCATGATCTCGCCCACTTGCTTTTTTTCAACATTTTCAAGATAAGAAAAAACCTAAGGCGCTGCCCTGCCAATCTTGCTATACCAGTACTGAAATTCAGGCATGGTGTAAGATTTGCATGCTTTCCATAATAAGAATACAATCTTTTTGGATTTAGATGCCCTCAGGTTTAGGTTTACCTACAAATGACGGCAACACAGGACATGGTACGAATCTGGAAAAACATTGCGTATGGCTAGCTCAATCGACGCAGCCCTGTCGGAAACAAATGTATACGTCTTGTATGGGATGCATGATCTTAGTTTTTCAAGAAACCACGTCCAAGAGTCGCCACTCTCGGTTTTTCCTATCCCATAGTGTAACACCGTGCTTTTGAGAACCAAAATTTTCTTTTTAAAACATTAATTCAAGTTTCCAAACCGCGTGGGTTTGTCTGTAATCAAAACATTTACACCTTGTTTCATAATTTAAACAAGCAGCGGAAGAAAATACGTGGCAATTTATATACAATCAAAAACTAGCCATATTACATCATTTGGTGTTACTGATACTAACCGGCCGACCATTATCCTAGTACAAATACAAACATAATATTAATAGAGTGTTTAACAAACAGTGTTCCTCCCAAAACAAATAACTACCCGCAGGCACCCGAGCTCACAGCCTAAG
>JAUEJL010075360.1:0-15996 GCA_032274825.1 Drosophyllum lusitanicum | reverse complement strand
GAACTATGTGTTAATCAAGGTGTAATTAGTATTCTCTCATAGTTCTACACATGCAATTGAAGATTAGCTTGATACTTCAAGAATTAAGGGATTATCAAGAGCAAGTGTCTTGGCTGTGTCAAAGACCAATAACAGAGAAGGAGCAAGGAACCTTCATTTCATCTTAAATCTTCAAGAATTGTGAAAAGAATTATTAGGTAATGTTCCCTATCTTCTTCTAATCATCTAGATATAGTTTTGTATAGGTTTAAGCAGGATTACACGTTATATTTCGAAGTCAGTAGGTGCTCTTCAAGTGGGTGTTAACCGAGAGGAAGGAGAGTGATTTTTGGGGTTTAATCTTGATAAAAACTCGAATAAATGGAAAGGATTTGTGTATAGGATAGGAGAAGTGTTTTGCAACTAATATGGAGCGTTTTGGTTAAGTTTTTGTTTGATTTAGATTTGTAAATGGAGACTGGGGGTGTATGATAGGTCCGACGAAGATGATACCCGTCCGACTTAAAGATGGAAGTCGGACGTGAGATGGTCCGACTTGTACTTGTGTGTATATATATATATGACTTGCGTAGGTCCGACTTAGTATAGTCCGGCTTATGCTGGTCCGACTTGCATAGGTCCGACTTAGTGTAGTCCGGCTTATGTTGGTCCGACTTGCGTAGGTCCGACTTAGTGTAGTCCTGCTTATGCTGGTCTGACTTGCGTAGGTCCGACTTAGTGTAGTCCGGCTTATGTTGGTCCGACTTGGTGTAGTCCGACTTGTGTAGGTCCGACTTGTGTAGTCCGACTTAGTGAGGTCTAACTCGTGCAGTTCGTGCGATTGTAGGGTTGTCCGACCTAAAAGGCGAGGTCCGACTAAAGTCCAGGCAACTTAGTTTCGTGCGATGCGGGTTAGAGGCTTGTACCTAGAATTAACTCAGAAAGATATGTATTGTAGGTCCTCGCGCTTGGACTCAGTAACTATTCGTTGTGGTGAAATCTGTTGCAAATACTGCGTTGCGGATCAGGTGAGTTATTCAAACTTATTCATGATATTAGTGTGTATGTTGTATGTATGTGTGAAAGTGTAACTGTTATGCTAATACGTGAAGTGAAGTGTTGCATTATTGCGGTGAAAACGTAACTCGGGCACAGTCAGGCATAGTGTGAAATCCTTGGTACGGCTTGGATAGTCAATTGTGACCCAAAGTGTGAAATCATCGTCAATGCACTGCGTCGGTAATATGTGAAATGATATGTGATCATGGATTGTTATATGATGTATGACATGTGCACACCTAGTGTGGTGTGTAAGCTAGAGTGTTCGCTAAGCTTTATGCTTACTGTTGTTGATTTACTCTTTTCAGGACCTGATCGTGGGAAAGCTCAAGCAGTGTGAAGACAGCTCATCTTCTACCAAACGTTTTCGCTGTTTATTGAACGAACATTTTATTAAATCTCATATTTGTAATTAATTAATTTAAGAATTATTATACGACGGTTAGTTCCGGATGCGAGATCTCGTCGGGATTTTATTGGTTGTTACAGATGAATGCATTTTATATATTTACTTATACTTGTTCAAAAAAATAAAATTGACGACGTTACAAAATAAATCATATCTAAAAAAATTAAAATAATAAAACAAATAATTACAATAATTAAAAAAAAGACAAAATTATTAGAAATTGATTAAATGTATCTTAAAACAACGATTAAAATATAAATAATTAGAATAATAATGTCTTTTTAATAAAATTAAGATGTTTATTTATTCATTTCCTTTTTGAAACCATGCCCGGATGAATGTTGTCATGTAAGTGACTTGGGGAGCAAGCCTTACAGTTATAAATGGGACCCGCATTTCCAGCTTATTAGTTTTCTTTTTATCAAAAGCAAAAATGTATGTTTCGGTCTACGACAAGATTAGCTTCAGATCTAGGCTCGGAGATGATTGTTAAAACAATATATTCTATTAAAGAATGTCAAATACCGCTTTGCCCATGAATGTTTCCGTTTCTTTCAATTTCACCACCATCGTCCTGGATTTAAAATAATATAATACATATCATTCCATTATGTTCATTATAATTCTTTGCTAAAAAGGTGAGTTTGACATGATTCTTGAATTCATTCATAACCCATTTCTTTTACTCTTATTTTCTCTCTTATACTTTGTTCTTTTTACATAATAATCATCAAAGCTACTAAAATTTCTAATTAGATTAAATGTCGGGTTTAAGTTAAATATGTACAACACCTTAGAATTATAAATACTATGTTTCACTAAAATGTTAAGTTTTTTATAAGATGTCCAGAAAAAGAAGATTGTTCCCATTTGTAAGATACATAGCGAGCAAAATGGGTGCACGTTTGTAGGATATTAGATTGACAACATAACCGCTAAAGCTACCCTATAAAAATAGAACCCACGTCCGCCTAGACTACTCAATATATAGGAAAGATGTAGCACCTTGACCACTAGAATTTTTTTTAACCTAGTGATAAGCGTCTTGATCTTAACAATGTTGATTTTTTAACTCAACCAATACAAAACCTTTCTAAACATAATGTTAAGGTGTGGTATAATCTACATTAGATAGACTTAATTAATGAAGAAATATAAGTTATAATAAATTTAAATAGAAAAGTCATCGGTACTCTTCATAATAACTTGTTGATTTTTAAGCTAAACATCATATTAATTCTTAAGGCAAAATATGTCTAAATCATCCTCTACAACAAACTTCATGAAACTTATCTTTGTATGCAATCTAAACTTGTATAGCCAGTTTCTAGTCAAACTCTATTTTTGCCAATTAATTACAATGTAAAAGAGAAATGATCTGTACACAATAGATTTTGACCATATACAACGATTACTTGTTGTTTGTATCATCATATCCTTAAATATGTGGATGAGAATAAAAGATAGATATATAAATCATCTGTCAATGTAAAACCATAAGGTTAAAATAGAAAAAAAACACAAAACAAATTGTGGCCAAAAGGCAAATTATTTCCAATTATATAGGTAAAGGAAAGCAGTTACCGAACCTTAGGCTCGGTTAACAAACCTGTTGCTATGGAACGCGGCTTCTTCTCCCGCTCTTGTATTTGTCTCATCCTCTATTTAGTGGCATTCTCACACACACTGGTTAACTTACTCAGGTGGAAATAACATGGGGAAGCTATCGATTGCTGAATGATACTGCATACTCCGATTTCAAGCAATGGCGAAGTTAGTGATTATTTTAATTTCAAATTTAGATCATATGGTCACATCTCGACTCATTAATTTTTATTTTTCATGGTTGATTTGATCATGTATTATGATCTCTCTTCTCTGGATTTTTATTTTATTTTTTAATTTAATTTTCCAAGGCTATGGTGTATCTGAAATTTCAGCTATATACCTGTTTAATTATCTGAGTCCGTGTTCGTAGAAATTTGCGATTTTCTATCTCCTTACCTCTTTTGATGCTACTGGATCCAGATTATTAAGTATTTTTGTGATAATCATGTGTTGCTCGATTTATTTCATTAAATTTGAGCTCTAAAATAGGCACCTGAATCACTTCTTTTCTTCCATCATCATTTTTACAAATGTTTCTCGGGCCGATTTTGATCATATATCCAGTGTAATCTCACATCGCCTCTGCTTTATGATTTTTTGTTTTCAAGTAATATATAGTTTTGTGTATACAACGGGAGCCAGTTTAGTGATAATCTAATCAGATGGTTAATTGATAATGAAGATATTAATTGTGACCCTCCACCAAACCTGTTTCTTGGTCAAATTGAATTGAAAGAAAAACCCAAGTTAAAGGGCATATATATTTAGGGTTTGATCTTGGATCTCCGCTATAAATTCCACGTTAATTTTGTGACTTCCTAACTATGTATTGTTGCTTTCTTCTCTTCTTGTTGTGTTTCTAAAGTGACGTTCTTTTCTGAAATGGAAAGTAGATTTCAAATCGCATCACTTGTTTGAGCTAAATTTAGTAAATCTTGGGTCCAGCGAGTTGTTGAAGAGTAGTACTATTAATTAATTTAACTTGTGACTCTATTGTATTATAGGTCAAGGGTTCAATTTAGTGATTTCCTTAAGTAATTCCATGAAAATGACTAGAAATTGCAAGAAAAATTCATTTTCCAATGTTCATATATAGAAACAATTGATGGTCCCTATTTTGGGAAATTTCCAAGCTAAAAGTATTTTATTGCTATTTATACCATCACAACAGTACTAGCCTTGTTTTTTGGTTAATAGGGGAAATTATTTTGCAGGTCTAAATGAAATAGTTTCAACTGTTTTCTTTTGATTTCATAAAGTTAATGGAGAAAGATGATACATTTTTTAGGTAGGTAGTTTGATTAACATTCTTGAATGAATAATATGTAGCCATTTGTGATGATATATTACTATCATATTAATCTTCCTCTTATAGTGATCAACTCAGCTACCATGACATTTGAATATTAACTAATGCAGGGGTTGGCTCTTTGATGGTAGAACTATTGCGTGGGAAATAAAAACATCTGGTCTTCCTTCAGTACATCAAGTCAAGGAGTACGGTGGAGCAAATTGGGAATGTCCGCAATGCGGATGCAGGATTGATGACTGCCATGTAAGATAACAATTTTAAGTTCATTAGTGTTAATGGACTTTCATGAACAAAGCACAAACGGGTTGCATTCCTTTAAATGTCTGATTTTTGTTGGATGTTTCTCTTTGAAGGTGTCAAATGAGTGGCCTGGGCTCCCAAGTGGAGTGAAATTTGATCCATCTGATGTTGAGCTGTTGGATCATTTAGCAGCCAAATGTGGAGTTAGTAATGAAAAGCCACAAGAATATATCGACATCTTTATCCCTACTTTGGATGAAGCAGAAGGAATCTGCTACCAACATCCAGGAAACCTTCCTGGTGAGCGAGTTTCTGTTCACATAGTTTCATCATGAGTATGATTGGTATATAATTAACTATATATGAAGAAAGAAGTTAAACCTGATAAAACGAAAAACAGAAAACACCAAAGTTGGCATTTGGTAAACAATAGCAGGGCAAAATGTTGCAGTTGATCAACAGTTGAACGTGAGAGATATATAATACATAAAGGTGTCGGGATCGGATACCTCTCTAAGACTAACACTTCATCATCACAACGGTAACAAAATATAAATGTAATCAAATGAAAACGAAAAGCAACTAGATTTTGTGGTTTGACTTCTCAAGCCTAATCCACAAAATACACTCTAATAATTTTTGTGGTTTGACTTAAAATAAACGCAACTTTTTCCTGTCCACCTAATAATTTAAAGATTGGTATATTTTCCCTTGAGGTATATGAAGTAGGGATGTAAGAGAAACCATAATAGATCCTAGGTTACCCTAATAAAACACAAACTAGCTAGACTATATACATGTTAATACAACCCCCTCCCGTCTTAATAAGGATTATAATCTGTCGACAAAAGAACGCCAACTGAACCAATTTTATAATCATCTTCAAAAAAAAGTCCTAGTTAATAACTTGTAACCCCCTCCCGTCTGGGAGAGGATATTGAGAATCAATTTGACATAATATTATGGAAGTGTTAGGCGATTTTCTTCTATAATATTATTGTGTGATCTTGAGTTTTTTTAAGGAGGGAAAGCAAAGAAAATGGAGGGGGAAGAAGAGTATATTTTGTTGAAAATCTTTCCTCCTAAAAATAGGATAATTGGAAAGAAAATAAGGTCTCACTTTCCTTCCAACTTGTTAACAAAAGCTAATCTTCCGCTTCCTTTTTATTTCTTTTCCTCCATTTTCCTTCCTTTCACTAGGGATGTAATGAGCCGAGCCGAGCCAGACACTTATCAAGCCGGGCTCGTTTAGGATTTTTTAAGCTCGAGCTCGGCTCGTTTAGAGCTTTAGATGTTGAGCTCGAGCTTGGCTCGTTTAATATTTATAAAGCTCGGGCTCGGCTCGTTTAGGCTCGGGTATTATTTTGATATTTTTATTAAAATGATATATATAATTATTAAAAATTAAACATATAAAATATAAATTAAATTATATATGGAGCTCGTTTAGGCTCGTTTAAGCTCGCGAGACCACTCTTTGGAGCTCGAACTCGAGCTCGTTATACTCGGCTCATTTCGAGTTTTTAACGATCCGAGCTCGAGTAGCTCACGAGTAGCTCGGCTCGTTTACATCCCTACGAAAAAGTAATTGAAGGGTAAGATTCTTTCAAGAGAGATCTTTGAACGATTATCGGAGGAATTCTAGAATTGATCCGCTTAACACAAAAAAGAGAGGAGTTTGGGGAACTATCGCCTCGATTGGGAGTTCTTTTGAAGAGGTTAATATCCATCTTCCTACTCTCTTTCAGCGACAGGCTCGTACCGTCAACGGATCGGAGACAACTATTTGGCGATGGAGTTTGGATAATACTGGGATATTCTCGGTATCTTCATTAAGATCAACTTTTGATTCAAATTTCCTTGCTAATGACCATGGCTTCAAAACTTTGTGGCTAAAATTGGTGTCGGGTAAAGAGAACATTCTTGTATGGAAACTTCAACATAGAAGGCTTGCCACCTTCACAAACTTGTTAAATCATGGAATTACGATTGATAATACCCTATGTCCTCTTTGTTCTCTTTCGGTGGAAACAGAAGCTCATGTTCTCTTGGAATGTTGTGTCGCAAGCTTTTTAATCACAGAGATTTGCCGGTGGTGGGGGCTAAACCGTCATCTTCAATTGACAATTGAATCCTTACTAAATTGGGGTGTTGAATTAGGTTTTAAAGGTGACCGCCTTGATGTATTCTCATCTGTAATTTTTACTTTCTGTTGGGTTCTTTGGAAATTCAGATGTGAAAAAGTCCATGGTAAGACATCAACTTCTACAGTTAGTTTGTTTGGTAAGTTACAACACTTTTCTTTTTTCTGGACGAATTCTAGAGGATGTAGAAAGAGGTCTCTTGATTGGTTAGGTTGGGTCTGTATTCCTTATGTAGAATATGGTTTTTAATGGCTTTGTACTTTGTTTAATTGGGCTTTAGCAACTTGCTAGCCTTTTTTTAATTGATGTTGCGGTTCAAAAAAAAAACTTACCTGGAAAGTTTCTTCAATATCAATTAGCATGAGCAATCAAGATTACTGTAGTTATTAATACTTACTATTTATTTAATTTTATTTTCAATTATTTAAAAGTTAAAATATATCTTCTCATGAATAATGTGTTTTTCTTAATAACTTTCATTTTGAAAATCATTTTCTATTACTATTATTAGATTGTTGTTGTTGTTTCTATTATTATTGTTATCATTATCGTTTGTAATTATTATTGTTATTGTTATTTTTTTTATTTTTTTCATAATCGTTATTATTATTATCGGTGAAAAATGTAATAAAATAACCACATATTATCTAGGGTTTAGTTACTGAAAATATATTTAAACATACCATTTAATGTATCAAACTCTTAAAAATTACCGATTAATGTATCCTTTTACCTTTCAACCAGGTTACCAGTCATTTTAACATTTTTGTTTTATTTTTTATACTACTTAATTCCACATATGCTGCCATCTCAGATAATACCAAATTATATTTAAAAGTTTTAAAGATAATTATTTTTGTCTATGATGAACTTGAAATCTGGAAAAAGCAAGAATATTCAATCAACACCAGAATGAAAACTGAACATTCAATCGATAAAATGAAATCTGAAAAAAGCAAGAACATTCAATCAACAACATGAACCCTAAATCGAACAAAGATGAAGATGAAACTAAAACTTACATCCATCGATGGAGATGGAAACACATATAGATCTAAACCATGGATAAAAACAAGAACAAAGATTGGAACTAATCTAGGTCGTATATCCCTAAAAAAACCCAGACTATTGAAATCCCACCAAATTGACAAACCCTAAATCGATACACCTACCAAATCAAAAAACCCTAAATCGTAAGATGAACTTGAATCAGAACATGGTGGGATGAACTCGACTCACAGATCTAGTGGGATGAACTCGATGAAACCCAGATCTGAATCAAAACATAAACCGATGAAACGCAGATGAAATAGATGAATCTAAATCGAAACATACCTGAGCAATCTAAAACTCAAAATCGCCCATGATGAACCGTAAATCGTCGTTTGAAAACCCTAAATTGTAGATCTGGAAATCAGAACTCTCAAGAATCTAAAACGGGGTTCGGTAAATTGCAACCCTCAAGAAATAAAAATTTTGACCCCAAGAAGAAGATGATGAAGCCCTTCAAGAACCCAAGCAAATTTGAAGATGTTAAACTTGAAGATGGCAACCATTTTGATTTTGGAGATGAAGAATTTGTATATGGGAACTCAAGCAAATTACGAGACTACTAGAATCGGCCATGATGAAATTTATTTTGCATATCTTGTTTTATATTATATTATTATTATTATTAGAATTAATTTTAAGGATGAAAAAACACATCAGCTGCCAACTCATTGTCATATCACTGCCACGTCAGTTAAACCGGTGCCAAGTCATCATCTTACCTGCTATACTAGGTTAGATAATAAAAATGGTAAGTTTGGTAGGTTCAATACATTAAATGGTAAGTTTGAAAATTCGATACATACAATAGTAAAACGTGTTAAGTTGAATACATATTTATAAACTAAACCCTATTATCTATAATATCATAAATATATACTTTTTCCCCTATTTTGGTATATATATGTATACTTTGTTGATGTGTTAATTTGATTACTTAATCACGAAATGACTGATGAAAAACTGTCATGTGTTAAAGAATATTTTCTAATACGAACAATTTATTTAACGATTATAATCTTTCATTTAAAATAAATTTAACTGATTAATTTTCACCATCAATTCAATCAAATTGAAATTTTAATTTTGACTTAATTTGAATCAAAATTCTTAAAGAAATTTCATACACATCCTTCTTAAAACTTAAAATATCATATTTGTTAAGTTACAAATATCATATTTGTCCACCCTAAAATACAAATATCATATCTAACCAAATTCGAAATTTTATCATCTTAAAATATTTTATTATCATTTAAATTATTTTTAACTATAACTAATAAATAATCGACCTTATTATCTTGATTGTACAATAATGATCGATGACACGCACAAATCGAGAAATGGTCCAAAGAACAATAATGATCAATGACTTGTACAAAAAAATATAATCACATCTTTTCATATTATGGTACCATTTTTCTGTTGTCACGCACCTGCCCTCAACATTATGTCGCGCTTTCACTACTAGTCTGAATGTTGACATTGACTATTGCCATTTTTAAAAAATTCTTATCTCTTTCGTGTTTTATAGTTATTATAATATTTTTTATTAATGTTTAATATTTATAATTTTTGAATCAACCCGTGCATCACACGGGCATTTAATCTACTAATTACTTAATAGGCAACAAATAAAGTTATAATTATTAGAGCACTCGCAATGGGTGCTAATGATGCACTAAAACGAGGCAAATTTGTCTATATAATGACTTAACGAACATGCCACCTCGCAACTACCATTGCAACCAGGTCGTTCTTCACTCATGAAAGGCGTCCTCGTCATGGTGGTAATGAGCCGCACCGTTCTTTATCAAGTTTTTTTCAACCCATAAGATTTGAGATAAATAATTGTGTGTGGGTTCAGTGAAGGTAGTGATGCGAGATATCAATGTGGGTTGTTAGTGATGAGTAAATAATGACGGTTAGTTATGCTAGTTATCACTACAATTGCTTTAAATGAGTCCAAAAAAAGTATAACAAGCATAACATATATTAATTAAGGTTTTTGTTTTAGCTTATTAAAGAGATCTATTTCAGGTTTATCTTTTATAAACTCATTATTTATGGTTTATTTTTCATAAGCCGGATTTATTTTCATATTATAAAATATAATAAGCTTATAAGTTAGAAAACAAGTCGAAAAAAACATGTCTTATAAAAAAAACTTTTAATAAGATAAAACAAACACCCTTAAACATGATCTTCCATTCATCTACTATAGATTCAGAATGGATAAATTGCATAAAAATACAATGAACTTTGTCTTAATTATCATTGTATACAACTAACTTTACTTTTTTTAAAACAATACAATCAACTTTTATAATCATCTCATTGTATGCAACTTGTTGTATACAATGAAAATTATGGAAAGGTTTATTGTATACAATTGTAGCTAAATACTAGACATAAAAAAAATTGTTTGCACAAAATGAAATTTTTTTAAAAGTTAGTTATATTATTTTTAAGAATTTAAAGTTAGTTATATACAATGACAATTCAGAAAAAGTTAATTGTATTTTAATGCATTTTGCCCGATTCAGAATATGTGCTATTGTTTTTTAGGAATAATTTTCTTTTATAAGCTCCCACAACCCCACATAAACGTGTTTTTTTATCACTTTCAACTCGTGCCACTGGAGTTGTTACAATGATGATGATATAAAATACATTCTTTATTTTTTGTTTTAGTTAATTGCATAATTAAGAGATGCTTTTTTATTAATATATATATATAGTCGGCAGCTGGTTTAATTCATTTGTACTTTGTATGTGCAAGAGGGTTTGTAAGCAACTAAGCATATCAGTGGCGAACCCGGAATTTGAAATAGGTGGTGACACCATTTAAATGGATGGTAGCACCGCTTTAAAAAAATCGGAATTTACACGATGAAACATCGAAATTTACACTACCCTAACAAAATTAGCTGGTGTCTCGTACCACCACCAGGATAGCCATAGATCCGCCCATAAAGCATATATATGCCCCTTGACCAGGGCAGGGGCGGACCCAGGATTTGAGATGAGTGGTAGCACCGGACCTAAGATTTGAAATGAGTGGTAGCACCGCCTCGAAAAAATCGGAATTTACACTACGAAAAATCGAAATTTACACTACGCACGTAAAATTGAGTGGTGTCCCGTGCCCCCACACACCCCTACCTAGGTCCGCCCCTGGACCAGGGTAACCCGATCCGGTTGATAGGCGGTCTAAGTCATTCCGATGGCTTTTACAAAGCCACCATCATAAGCTAACGCAATTATTTTACCAACTATCTTACTACAAATAGCAAACATAGTCCCTCACATATAATCAAAGTTTGTAATAATTATATATTTTTGTGCATTTTTATTTGCTTTTGAACAATATTCAATTTGTAACCAAAAAACCAAACAATCTTATATGATTAATTTGTTATTATATGTATTTAACGTTTAAGCTTAATATATTAGACTTTTAAAACTGCGTTATTGGATGTATCTAAAAATTTAGATCTATGAATAATCCAACCAACTATAGCAAACACTTAAAGATTTTCTCATCTCCAGCAAACACGCCGGCCACCACTGGTTACCCAAAATCGACAAATTATAACAGAGAAAATAATGTCAACGTTGAAGAAAACATGTGGTGATTATATTAATAAGGAAATAAACTTGGTATACTAAAATAGATACATACAAATGAAAAAACTTATAAATTTGAATACATTTTTCTATCGATACAAATAGATAGAAGTCCATCCACTTGTAATCATATTAATTAATCAAGCTAACATTCAAATGTAAATGTAAATAAAGAATATAATTAAGATTGTTTCCTTTCTATATGTTGAAGATGCAAGAAATTAAATCTTTGTGTATACATGGTAGAACCTACTATCCTGCCAACAAGGAATTCAGCATTTGTTACTAACAAAGCATTGTGCCTTGTTATGATATTCATGATCGACTTGATCGATTAACTCAAATCCTGTGATCTTTGCTGTCAAAATCTGTGTACCATTGTTATATATCCGAGAAATATATATATATATATAAATTCTTTCTTGCTTTATACGTACCCTTTAGCTTCAACCCATCTTTACCAAAATCTCAACAAAATATCCTAACCAAAATTTTAGCAAAAATCAAAACCCGAAGATTATTCAATTGTGAGGTGTAGAACCGACCACTGAGTTGTGTCTCTTTGAAGGAGCAGACGGAGACACAGGCTTCCCTTTTGGTAGCATACTCAGCAGCAACCCAAGCCGATGTTGTGACCCTGTGGTATCGAATATTCTTCGGTTTTGATCTGATGATATTGTTGTCATGGCTCCCCGATTGATCGAAAAGCTTGGACCGACAACGAGAGTTGCTAGTAACAGAACAAAGAAGAGCTTCTTCCATGAAGTTTTTGTAGAAGAGGAAGCCATAAGAGAGCACTAGTTTTGTATGGTTTGGTGATTTTGGACTAAAAAATTCTTTTAATTACTGCTTAAACACACATGAAGGTGTTATATATATATATATATATATATATAGAGGTGTTATATATATATATATATAGAGAGAGAGAGAGAGGGAGAGAGAGAGAGAGATGAAGGGTAAAGGTTAGGATTTAGGAAGCAAAGGCCAAAGAGGGAGAGAAGTGAATGGCACGCCAATGACTACGACTATGTGTATCCTTCAAAGTCAACTCCTGTCTTATTTCATACGGGTGCATTATCCTTTTCTTATAATATGCAAAAAGGTTATAATTATTATATTTTTAGAGCTATTATATTTTTAGAGCTTTCTTTAATAAAGTTTATGTAAAAAACATAGTTCTAAAATTTTAGTATTCAATTACAGGTGATTTAGTATACAATCATATGTGATTTGTAAAAGCATCACATGTGAATTACGAAAATGGCACTTCGTCCAACTTTTTAAAATGCAATCTGGACCATTGATATCATTGATTCAAAGGCTAAAATTAATCTCTTAGGACTATAAATTAAATATGGACTATATTGAACATTCTTCTATATTTTTATGAACGCAAAAGGATATGACTAACAACCCTTATTTAAAATATTTGTAAGTGTAGAAGCACCTAACATGGATATAATGCTGCTAGAAGCATCCGGTTTTACGAAAGTATATACAAATAATAGAATATTTAATCTTAATATATTTTCTTTGTAGTTATAATTTTACGACAAAAGGATTAGTTAGTTGAAAAAACAAACCGAAATCAATGTGCAACATTCGAACCTCTAACGCTCCTAGTTTTAGAAACTCTCCTTTAGATAATCTTATAAGTTGCTAAGCCAATAAAAGAGTTAAATGTGTTTAAGGTGATATATAAAGTAAGAGTTAACCTTTAAGGTAAGAAAAGTAAGAAAAAGAAAGGTAAGTTGACTTTCGAAGTCCAATATACTAATGTTAATTAGTATTGTGTATGTGAGTAAGGGATGTAGTATAGCCATTGATAAGTATTAATATGTGTGTGTACGTGTGTTCCAAGTCTACACACAGACACACATAGACGAAGAGATCAATCACATTTCAAGATCAAGTGTTGATTTCAGTCCTTGCATGTTAATCTTTGCGGATTAAATTAACAACATTCAAACACCAAGCTTTTATATTTAAGATTAATTAGTGTTCTTGTTGTTGGGTTAAAATGCTTGGATGCATGGGTAGATTAATATGAAATTGTTGTTGCATGGTTATGTTTTGGGTCAATCGCATTAAAACACAAAAAGTTTTGCCTTAATTAGTTAATATTGTATACCATGAACTTTTTATTTAAAAACTATATAATCAATTTTCATAATCTTCTCATTGAATGCAAATTGTTGTATAAAATAAAAATTATGACAAAATTCATTGTATACAATGGTAGCTAAAATTGAGACATATAAAAAATTATTTGTATACATTAGAGAGATTATGACAATTGATTTTATTATTTTTAAAAAAAGAAATTGGTTGTATACAATGATAATTAAGATAAAATTCCTTGTATTTTCGATACAATTTGCCCTTGTGTTTTCAGCTCAGTTTGTATTTATAAGTTAGGAATTGGCACCTAAAACCTTTGCATGTGAATTAATTATGTTTTAATTTAGGGTAAAATATATTTTAACCCCTAAAGTTTAGGTTTAAAAATGGTTTAACCTCTAAACTTTTTCAATGAATGTTTTAATCCCTAAACTTGTTATAATTCGTCGTTTTAGTCACTTGACCTTCTATAGAGGTTACCAATCTTTTAAATAACATTTTAACTGCTAAGCTTAGGGATGCAATCGAGTTGAGCTGAACCCAGTCAAACTCTAACTCGACTCGGCCTCTAAAACTTGAGCCGGTGAAGATTGAAGAATCGATTTGTTAGTGGTCACCGTTGTTCAACGGTCTATAGATTCACGAATCAACATCTCATGGATTACCTAGAAACTAGAAAACAAAGATAGAGATAGAGGAATCGAAGATGTGCAATCATCAAACTAGTGCTATTATACGAACCTGTGAGTGCAATCGAGATATTATCTATGATATCCAAAGAGTTAGCAATGGAACTAGGGTCCGTATGTGAGTTTTTATCAACCAGTTTCTTAAGAAGGGGTGTTTCTATTGATAGGATTTATCGAGATTCCCCGTTGACACGGTAACACGTATTTTAGATTTAGATTAAGGATAAAACTAATAAGATAAAATAAGATCAAGGCTTAAATGATCTAAAAAATCGTGTAAGAATTATAATGTTCACTAAAAAAATTTAGGGGTTAAACCATTTTCAAATCTAAAGTTTAGGAATTAAAACATATTTCATCCTTTAATTTAAATTAGTAAGCTGACCAAATATTACTGGTCTCGCCAGTAGCTTTTACTGTCATTAGAAAAAAGCTTCACGATCTTGAAGCTAATACCTAATGCCTATAAATTAAAGATGCTCGTTTAAAGAGTGAAGGTTGAGATAAGCGATAAAAAGTGAATGTTTTCTTAAATACAGATCCTCTGTTTTCTTTTTTTGAAAAACTTTCGCATTCGTAATAGGGTGAATAATGGTTTAACTATCAAATTATTCGTTCAATTTCGGTTTAACTATCAAAGTTTTTTTCTAAACGATTTTACCATAAAGTATTGAATTTATTATAATTTAATCCTCAATGTTACACCTTCTATTTTGTTTAAACCTTAAAGTTTTTGTCCAAATGATTTAACCTTTGAAGTTTTGTTAAAAAATAGTTTAACCCTCTAAGTTTTGTTAAGTTTTTAATAAAACTAAAATACATAATCAAGTAGAGATGGTCTACCGAAAACCATACAAAACTTATGTGATTAATCCCTTTTTTTACCAAATTGCAAGGTTTAAATCATTTAAAAAAAACTTTAAGGTTTAAATCATAACAAATTCAAAACTTTATGGTAAAATCGTTTAGAAAAAACTTTGATAGTGAAACCAAAATTGATCGAAAACTTTGATGATTAAATCACTATTCACCCTTAAAACTAAATAAAATTTTTAAAATGAATATAACAATGACGTGAAATACTAAAATAATCTTAATTTGTTTTTAAGTCTTTATTTATTGGATTTTTTAAATTAAATCTCGTCACGACACATGCTTAGAATTATCTAGTATATTGTTAAATATTTTTGTAAATTAGAGGGTGTATATATAGGGTATATGCAAGGTTGCCTCAAATATTTTCTAATTTCTTGGTAAAATTAAAAAATGGATGCTAAAAATACTATAATATATAAAAGTAAGCTAAAATATATAATAAATGTCGAGTTTTGAACTCTCAGCCTTCGATTTTATTCGCCAATTTTATTTCTTCTTCCCATGTAATTTGGTGTGATTTCTTTAAAAAGTTGCAAACTCATGGAGTTTTGATGAATTGATTACTTTTTGAGTTTTTTTTTCCCAAAGACCCAAACTATTTTGGCAATTTAATATTTTTGTTTTTTTGTTTTTCCCCTTCGTTTCTATTATCAGGTCAATGCCTCCCTAATTTTTGCGCCATATTAAAAGTAGTTACTTTTTCCCCCCTTAATCCTTGTGAAATTTTCATGTCTACGGTTGTTTTTTTTTTTTTGGCTTCCTTTCTCTAAATTTTAGTTTTGTGCTAAACAAAAATGAGTTTAGGTCAGCTCTTTGGCTCCTTGCTATAAAGAGTGAAGTGACCTTCGGGCGAGGGGAAAGTCAGTAAGAATAGGA
>JAUEJL010075349.1:0-15996 GCA_032274825.1 Drosophyllum lusitanicum | reverse complement strand
TGGGTTGTGTAGCGGCTACATGAACCGTTAGATTTTTACACGAGTCGTGTAGCTCTCTCTGAGAGTATCATTTTTGGTTTTTGAAAAGAAAAATAAGTTTCAATTTTGGGATTTCGTTTTTGGACTGCTCGAGTCCAATTTTATTTTGCCCCATTATATTTTTGTTCACATGCTTAAATAAATGCTATGATATTGGCATGAAATTCATATTTGCATATATTTATGATGTGTATATATGAATATGTTTCATCAAACTTGGTTTGGTGTACTAGAGTAGGATTATTTTGTTGGTGCCTTTGATGTTAGAAATAATCTTAAGCAAAATATTATTTACATGGTTTTGTGGCACGCTATGTTTTTTATGCCTTCATAGATTTGAGTTGCATGTGTTGGTAATTATTTTGCCATAGACTCATGTGTCGTGGTGCTTGGTTGTGATATATATTTTTTTGTATTCCTTTGGTGACTAAGCTCACATTGGTTTGTAATAATTATTGTAGCTTACATGCCGTTGTATTTCCTTTGTATAGGTACTAGAAGTTAGGAATTTTTGTGGCTTGCATGCCATTTCCTTTTTCATGTGTACTTGTATATAGAAGACCGACCATCAGATATCACAGCGGTGATGTCCTAGAGATCATGTATCCGATAGGCCTAGTGGAGGTGGCGGATTCGGTTGGAGCACACATGGCGGGTCTTTAGGAGTTTGTCTCTAGTTGATCTTGTTTTCCTCGTTTTAGCTCACGGGGAAATGCGTAGGGTTTTTGGAATGATTGGTCATATATAATACGGTGAAAGCAAATAATTTCTACTCGTTAACATGTCCGTTTTCAAGATGCAGGGAGTATGGTATTCATGTAATACGGTGAAAGCGAATAATTTTCGTTTGGTGCCATGTCTATTTTCTTTATAATTTTTCCATTTCCTTTACTTTTTTGTCCTCCGTAATTGAAAAAAAAGGTTATGAAAACATTTTTAATAATTAAGTTAATTTGTATTCAAGACGTAGGGAGTATGTAATACGGTGACAGCGAATAAATTTCGTTTGGTTTTCTTTATCTTTTTTTCATTTCCTTTAATTTTTTTTCTCCATAATTGAAAAAAAAAAGTTATGAAAATATTTTTTTAATAATTAAGTTAATTTGTATTGGCTTTGACTTTTAAAAAAATTGTATTGACTTTGATTTTCTTAAATATGTAAAGTTTATTTATTAAAATGAAATATAAGAATCTTATCAACTATATCTAATAGTTACTCAATTTAGTTCATATGAGAGATAATTTAGTAATTTCAAAGCACTTACAATTTATAAATTTAAGCAAAAGATTTAAATGTTTTATAATATAGTATAGATAACAGCTTGCTTAACAAAATCCTTGTATGTACTTTATTATATACCTAAATTGTTTACAACGTATATTTAAATTATAAATTAATAAATACGGATATGATTCTTTGTTAAAAACTTACTATATCCTTTATAAACAACATGGTTTTCCAGGAATATAAACAAGCTAATCTACTTCTGAGTATCTGGGTTAAACGTTAAAAACTCGAAACGAACCAAGCTTTAACGAGCTCAAGCTATCCTAGACTAAAGCTCATTTAGTGAGTTTCAAAGGATGCGCTCGTTTAAGTTTGTGAGCCTAAATGAACTTTATATATATTATATAATTTATATTTTGTATGTTTCGTATTTATATTGATATATATCATTTTTATGAAAATTTCAAAATAATACCGGAGTCTAAACGAGTAAGACTTAATCAAGCCAACCTCAAGCTTTATATATCCTAACGAACAAAGCTCAAACTTAAGTTTGAAAAAGCATAATAATTATACAATGCTTTATATACCATGCTCGAACACGTTCATCTTGTTTACATACGTATCCATTATCCTATCCCAATTGGATATATTACTTTTCTTTGAACAGAAGAACACAGTCATACTCTAATCTACTCCTAATTCTATATCATTCCTAAATCTACATCATTTTATCCAGGACAAGACTTAAACCCATAACCTAGGCTATGAGCAAACACTTTAGACCATGAATATTCATCCCCCTCCTTCCCTTTACCATATCAATATTATATCATTTTTCTCTTCCATCCCCCTTCATCTTACTAACCCCATATACATCTCCCTCAACCTTCCTCTATATTTTTTAACAAAAATAATAAATATAGAAAGAGAAGAGAGATAGAAAAAAGAAAAAAGCATGTGAGTAACAACCGACTAAAACCTATCACTTAGAGTGATAGGAAGGGGCGATAATGTAGAAATGTAGATCTACAACCAGCTCCATACCCTTGTTGGATGCCCTAGGCTAGGAGATAGATTACTTCATCCTAATTGGCCGACATTTCCTTCAATGCAATAATAGCGACAATCAGACTTTGAGTAGTAAAATTTAGTAGAAGGATATAAATCCTCTCTTATGATTATTTTGCTACGGACTGCTATTAGTAATTTACGACTTAATTAACTACGTTTTGTTTTTATAAGCATATTGTTGTGGGCAAAATTGTGTAAGTAAATAAATAAATACGCAAAAATATAAAGATCTAGGATGATCATAATTGAAGACAACTTATTAACCTGCAACTTTTCGTTATTCGGTTTTTTTTAATGTCCGAATTAGACTGAATATACACGTGTAAGTATATCTAGTCTTGATTCATTATGACGTTAGACTAAAATTGATCTTAGCCAAAAGTTTTTCTAAGGTTCAACTATTACCCTCTAAGGCTATCCATCGTTTATTTCCTTTTCTATCGGTCCTCTTTTAATCTTTATTCTCGTCTTTCTAACTTCGTTATATCCATCTTTTTATCCATTTACCTCTTACCGTTTTTTTATCTAGAGAGAGAGAGAGAAAAGAAAGAGAAGTAAAAAGAAAATGAGAGATAAGGTGGAAATTCAACGGGTTCGTGTTCATAAAGCCAAAGGTGGATAATTAGTGGGTAGGGGGGCCACGATATTCCAGCACCACAGCATGGGTTCACCCAACCCAAAGTAACCCGCTATCTAGCGGGAGACGTATAATATGTTATGTGTGACTTGAAATTAGCGGTACGATATTGAAATTAGAACCTAATTAAGGGGGAGCTTGACGTGAAATCTACGATGTCGGATCTTAATTTGATCAAGATGGTTCACGGTATGGGGAAAGATAGTTCATTGCATGGAGCATGGGTACACGACGATGAGCAGATCGAGAACATGATTTTGGATTTGGGTTTTTTCAAGGGGTGCACAGCGTGGAGCATGGCTCCACGGCGTGGGACCATCTGAAACAAATCCAAGTTTTTGGTGTAGATTTCATTCGGCGGCCCATTTATTATAATTAGGGTTTCTAGTTTTGTTATAAATATCGTAGCTAAGTTTCATTCAACTTAGGGTGACATCTTGTAAATACTTTTAGTCATATAATAAAGAAGTTTCTAGAACCTGTCCGTGGACGTAAATCATGACCCTGACGACTGAATCACGTTAATTCTTGATCTGTTTATTGTTACTATTATCCGCATCTTTTAACGTGTTCTTGTTAAGTTTTCAAGTTCGATCCTTACATGTGGTGATTTGATCCTTACAAATGGTATTAGAGCCAGGTTTATCTTGGCTCACGTATTGTTGATTGAAGATCACAGTCACAAGCATGTTTTGCAGTTTTGTTGGATGAGAGCTCTTCTAGTTCAGTACGGTTATGCGGTGGTGTTAGAAAGAAAAGATAAACTTCCAAGAGGTATGGGGGAGAATGGAAAGAGAAACAATCTAACAAAAGCAGGTTGTGCGGTTTTGCTGTGGTTGACTAATGAGGTGTTGTACTGGGAGGTGGATCAAACAATGGCTACTGGTCTGTGAGAGGAAAAGTTGGGTGATAAGCTTTATCAGAGGCAATGTTTGTTCCTTCCGATGTCAAAAGGTTTGCATGTGCTATCCTTGGAGCAGGAAATTGATTGGACTAAATCAAGGCATCATGGATGGAGTTGGTCTTCGGGAAAATCGCGTGATGGGGATTCAGACATCGTGGCTCGTACGAGGAGGTAGTCCCTTTCGGGAGGTTAGCAGAAAAGAGATGGTTCTTTGGTGATCTAGATTGACGGTTGAAGAGAACTCAAGTCAAAAAGAGATTATTAGGTGTGACTTGAAATTAGCGGTACCATATTGTAACTAGAATCTAGTTAAGGGGGAGGCTAACTTGAAATCTACGATGTTGGATCTTGGTTTGATTAGGATGGTTCACAGCATGAGGAAAGACAGTTCACGACGTAGAGCATGGGTGCACGACAAAGAGTAGATCGAGAATAGGGTTTTGGATTTGGGTTTTTTCGAGGGATCGTGGGGCCGTCTGAAACAAATCCAAGTTATTTTTGGTGTGCGGCCCATTTATTGTAATTAGGGTTTCTAGTTTTGTTATAAATATCATAGCTATATTTCATTCCATCTATGCACCTTATGGTGACATCTTGTAAATACTATTAGCCTGACGACCGAACCACATTAATTCTTGGTGTGTTTATTGTTACTATTATCTGCATCTTCTAACATGTTCTTATTAAGGTTTCAAGTTTGATCCTTACAAGTGATTAATTGATCCTTACATAACATCCGGGCCAAGTATATTTAAGACATTTCAAAGAAAGGTCTTAAAGGCAGCGCACAAGTAATGAGGGCTTATTAATAATACCAAAAGTAGCTGGCATGCCTATTACAAGTTGCTATTTAACACATTCTTTTCCTATCTGGCTGCTATGCGCTGCACCATCCAACTGGTTTATTGTGGGTCCTATTTTATTTCTAAAGAGAAATAATATATCATTTCTCTTTTCTAAATTATGCCAACTAAACAGGACACATAATCACACATCACGTCATAAAGTCGACTAAAATTGCGGGGTCCATGTCCATCCATTAACTAGCTACAAATTTCAGAATTATGTAAACAAATTGATAGTTTTGACTAATATAATGAGAAGAGAAGTTCAAGATGATGATACAAAGGCTAGAAGAGAGACATATCTGGAGGAGGCCCGTAGACACTCTGCCATGAAAACGGGATCACCCATCTACCACCTTCGTTTCCTGAAGGAAAAAAAACCCGAACCAGTGTCTATTCATTCGTGTTCATTGGCTATGCATTTAATAAAAGTTTAAAAGAGAATTTAAAAATTGGGTGAATAATCCACATGTTATTACATAACTGAACTGCAAATGAATAAAAGTGAACTGTTAAAGATTCAAAACACACCTTTAAAGGTATCACGGCTCAGCCCCACAAGATTGCATGCTGCATCTGCCAGATGAAATGCATCGGGAATGTTGTCGCCTTCAGAGCAATAACATAACAAGCAGGTGACCTTTAAACCTTTAGCCTGAAGAATTGTGAAGAAGAAAATTAGACAACCTAACTCAACTCAATTCAATTCACAAGTTCTGACTGTAAAGAATATGCTTAGTTTTCAGTCAAATGTCACGTTTTGCAATAATCGATAGTGATGTTCTAACCATCACCTTGATGGTCCGCAGGATAGTCCATTTGCCTCCATACAGGAGGTCAAAGGATCAAATTATGGGGGCTTCAATTAAGGGTTGGCCAAAGGGGTTTCGGAAACGGCCACGATTAACAACAGTTAGACCGCGTACATCAGAGCCAAAGGCTTGCCCCCCGGGAGAACCTGAACAGGGAATTCCCCTTTTGAAGAAGTTAGTGAGATTCTGTGAGGATTACCTTGAAACAAGAAAACATTGCAGCAAAAGGTAGACTTGGATAGTAGTCTTCTTCTCCAAGATCATCTTCAAGAAAAGAAATATTGTCTTCGCTGACACTACCTTCAGCTAATGTATTGAGATACTTCCATAGTTTCTGATTAGGATCATATTCCTTCATTCTTTTCCACCCAAGTTTTTCACATTTATCATCTGTTCCGTCCACTTTTGTATTAGAGAGGTAATAAATCTGCAAACCACTGAAGTGTACACCAGAGTCGGTAAAGATGCTGAAAAATAACTAATTGGTAATTCTGAATAACTTATAATTTAAAACATATCAGTAAGCTAGGAGCTTCTGTAATAATAAACGTTTATGGTGTTACATACTACTGATAAAAGAGCACATTAAATTATTTGCTAAAATAATGAATCATTCACTACCTTGACATATCAATTGTCTGCCATCGGCCAAAGTCTAAGCTGGAGAGGATTATGATGTGTTTCTTTCCAGAAGCAACAGCAAACTCAGCAAGATTTTTAGCAAAATCAACCATCATTCCCTGTTTATAGCCAATCACAAAGTTATGTAGGAAAACAGGAAGATGAACCATCACGCTTCACAAAAACTTGATGAACACCACCAAGTAATCTCCTTTAAGCATCCTATACACTTAGCTGTGAGTAAAATAAATAATGTAAACAGCCTGAGCTAGGAATTAAAGCTCCGGACATTTTGCCGCTGATCAGTAATCAAACATTAACTAATTATTATTAAATTTATAGACAAAGACGTGTCATGGTATTTATCAATTGTCGAGTTTGGACATTTCACAACTATAAATGGTCTTACCTCTAACAACACAGTACTTATCTATTGAACTATCCGAATGATGTCAATCTAATGGAAGATTATTTACCTTCAAAACATGAAATATGAATCTTATCACTTGTTTTTCAAGGAGATTACTAAAGGAAACATACCTGATTCCACTCTACTGAAGTGAAGAAAAAAGGATTGTAATTCTTCTGATTTCTCTCTAATTGATATGGAAACCCAAATCATGTAAAAAAGTCAATCGGAACATAAGCTAATCAGGGCAACACCCGGTTATACTATTATGTTAAAGTGTTTAACCAACAATTTAACCATTATCAATTGACACTTATACGCCAAGAATTCTACATAACTACATATTAAATAACTCTTTATATAAGGTTGTCGTGTCCCACTTCTCTTATGGATGAAAGCTCACTACAACAAATATGTCATTTCTCCGTGCTTCATAAAAAGCGTATAATAATTTTAAAACTTGTCACACTTATAATTGTGAAAAATAGTTTAAATATAGAGATTATTAGAAAAAGAAAAAACTCTACATTTATAAATGTGTATATTTGATTTTAAAAGTCCATGCTCTTAAATGTGTAAATTTAGTAATAAATAGAAAATTAGAAAAATTCACATTTAAAAGCGTAGACTTTTGTAATTTTAGAATTATTTTCAAATTTTCCACGCTTAGAAGTGTGAACATTTTTCCACATAAATAATGAAATAAATGTGATTTTTTACTACGATGTTCATATTTTCAAATGTAGAGATTTGATATAAATTTGTAGCACCGAGTTTTTCCACACTTGATTATAATTTCCACAGTTTTAAGTGTATTAATATTGCTAGAAAGGTGTAGACAGTCGACCACTTTTTTATAGTGCTCTCTTGACTCTCGAGGATCAAAAAGATTTTAAGAGATGGTAACGCTCCTATAGTGTGAGTTTGATGATCATCAAAATCACCATCCCAAGACATCTTAAACACTTCAGTTGAAGGATTGCGTGCACAAAGGTTGTAACGAGCCTCAAATTGTGCCATTGTGATGGATGTGAAATCTAAAATCGCTCATATGAGCAAGTTGACATGTGAGTGTTATGGCATTTAATGCCTTTGATTTCATAAGAGTTTGTACTAAATATGTATGTTTAATATATACTTTTAACATTTTGAAATTGTTCATATATATTTAACTATGATGAACCCAACTACCAGGTAATCCTACGTTCATCATATCTTACTCCTTCACAAGTGAGAGATTAGTTCATTCGATGTGCATTTATCCTTATGTCAATTGTAACCTTCTAACCAAATTGTGCCATTGTGATGGATGTGAAATCTAAGTATCTAACACTAAATTGAACGAGCAAATTCGTTGACAACTCGACATTTAGTGTTCTCAAATTACCAACAAGATATCATACACAATGTTCTCGCTTTTTGCAAAGCATCCCTCAAGGAGATTTAGAAATCCTTTTGTATATGCTACTTCAAACGAGTGTACATAATCCATATGTGTCTTGGGGACTGCATTTTCTTGATCTTGAAACTTAAACAGTAGAAGTGTTCCACATCTCATATGGTTTCTAATCCACAAAGAGGATTTTGTCTGTAAGAGATGTAGAGCATGTCACCCTTAATGAGAGGTCAAGATCCATGCAAACAGAAGACGATAGATAGTTGCTTTCGACTACACACAACATGCATACATACTTTTAAACTCATATGAGCATGTACATGTACACGTACATGTATTGCAATTAGTAATTGAGTGTGTGTACACACACACACATACATATATCATAATATCACTATCATATATTTAGAGCTAATCTGATATGAATTCATTTAAAGGTCATGGCTATTTAATATTAAGTGTTGGGACTAATATGTAAATGTGTAGAATTCATGGAGTATAACGCAATTGTGTGGTCTCTAATTAACATAAATTCCAATTGGCATCCTGTCTTCTTTTACTCTTTTTAATACGAACTGAGTTGTCATATGCCTTTGAGACAATTCAGAAGAATCAAAGAACCATTTTTTTTCGACTGAATGAAGTCAGGCATTTTTTCTATATTAACCCCTTTTCATACAATGCTCTAGACTAGTGATCAGATTTTCGGGTTTTGAAGATTAAATATATTCCCTCAGTTGGTTACCAAACAAGAGCAAAATATGGTTTTATACAAATTATTATTATGGTTTTATTCGATGTAAAGAGAGCAAAATAAGAGATCGGATGAGAAATTGAGAATTAATACGAATTATTATTACGGGTCTATAGAAAAGCACTATATTTTTGTTTTGTTTTTATGCTTGATTATTAATTAGTTCAAACTAAAAAATATTTGGCTAAAATTCGAGCATGTTGGGTTTTGGGTGATTAAATGAACCAGAAATGTTACCAAAGTAGCCTCTATTGTGACAATTCTTCAATTTGGATTATGTCTATAGTTATCGGCCTAAATAAACATCATTATCAGATGATAGAAAATTAAGAAAAAGTTTGGTGCTAAACCAATGATAATTGTTCGGTATCCATTATAGATTTTTAGTCGGCCGAAAAGAAGACTTTGCATTTGATAAGATTTTATTATCATTGTTTACTTACTACACAAAGAAAATCAATCAGAAGTTAGTTATCTATCCAGACACTAGATTCAACATTGCTTCAATTTTCTTTATGATGGGGTGTGTTTTTTCATCACTTAAATACGAATTCCCATTGTCAACTGTATATATGTGAATTGTGAAACTTCATTTGAATGACGATTATCATCCACAAAGCCATCTATTATCTACCCGACATAATACTATATGCAGCTACTAATTAGCCAGTGTGTTAAAAGAAAAAAAGATGGCAACAAAACAAGGCGGCCAGAGGCCCTGGTTTAATTATCATAGACAAGAACACATAAACACGGTTTCTATAAAAAAATCTAAGGACATGATGAAGCTAGGCTTACCTTAACAACTGGTGATCTTTGTTGGATAAAGGTCAATTCAGTAGAAGGTGACTCGTAAGCTGCACGGGAAAGGTAAAACTTACAATATGCAGTTATGCACACAAAGGTCGCAAAGCCGACTTCAATTACAGCAAAGATACCAATCACATTCATGCATATGATATCAGCACTTGATACTCTATTAACAGTTTAACACTTGTGATATAAGTAGCTTCCTATGCTCTATGTTTACACCCCCACTTCTGACTTAGAATCCACTTTTCAAATTCATAGTCTCATAGATTAAACAGACAGTCACACACTATCGTATCATTTTACTGTAAAGGAGACCCTATATATGGAACAACATTCTATATTGTTTGCAAAATTGGTAGCTTTGATTTTGGTTTAATCCAGGTGATGAATATTTTAACAAGACACATCTTTGTTGCAGTTGCACCATTTCAATGCTGCAGGATCCAATTAGAGAGTAAGTACATTCTTAGCGGATATTTGTTATCCAATCTGCTTATCTAATTATTTATGAGAAAAATTAACTTTTCCTAATAATCAGTTTGAAATTGCTTATTCCCAAACGCCCCCCTAAACCAGTGATAACATAAATATACGCAAACATAAAAAGGATAAGCTGGAAAAACCACCTTCAAGTGGGAGGGCAAGGTCGCCTTGAGGAGTAGGGGTATAAGCATCATTTCCTACACATGGAAGAACGTTTGGATCATCGAGGTAACCAATTCGCTCTGCTTTCGTTGAAGCTACCAAAAGATCTACCGCCAATTGCCCCACGTTTCCAATCGATAAAGCTGGCTAAATTAGCAAATCCAACAACATGATAATTAACATCGCCAGATGAATTACATATCACCTCTAAATTCAATGATTTTGTCAATTACATCAACAACAATAAGAATCAAACAGAAATTGTTAAAACCTAGGAGAGAAATGAAGTGAACAAACCAGGATTAACGTTGAGCATTCATCGTTGAGCTTCTTGCCTTCTTCAAGATTGAATTCCATAACGGATTTTTTATAAGTCGGTAATCGCTGCTCGGTTTATATGACTGAGTGCGGACTTCTATAGCTTATTTAAGGCAACTATAGAAGTTCATTTGACGACCCGTTTGTGTTTCTTGGCCTCTTGGGTTATGGTTCAAACCAAAAACCGTTTGTTAGTTTGAGTTTTACTTGGGCTTTCGGGCCAGCCTAAATGAGCCCGATTTGATATCCGGTCCAACTCAGGGGGTGTTTGTTTTAGTTTATTTAGGACTTATTTTTCAGGCTTATTTTTCATAAGTTTGTTTTTTCTGGCTTATTTTTTATGAGTCTAGCTTATTTTGTTCTTGTAACCCATAATAAGCTCAAAATTCAGAAAATAAACCAGAAAAAACTAACTAATAAAAAATAAGCCCGGAAAATAAGCCTTAAATAAGCTAAAACAAACACCCCTTCAGTCTCCTAGAAGCGTATTACAAGTCGGGCAAGTTTGATGGAACAAATTTTACTATTTGAAAAGAGAATTTTGTTTCTACTAAATAAATTTGTTGCTACATATTTTCTAAATGCAAAATTTTGCCTCGTATAGCAAAAGATGAAAATTCATAAGAAATAAAGGTTGCCTGACAAAAAGAAAACGAAGATGAAGTGTGTTGTAAGCTAGTGAATGTAGTATATAAATTACTATAAAAATATAAGGTTTGTTGTTATGTGCGTACTTGAAACAATTTGTATATGTCCATTCTTATTATTTAATCTATCAATCTTAAGATTTGTTATTATGCAAATACTTTACACCATTTTTATGTACTTGAAAAGTGTTTTCTATTTGATTATGTTATGTTTCACTTTACTTGTATATGACCCGTGCATGCATGGGTCATTAAGCTAGTAAAATACTAAAAGAAATCGATAATACACACATTTAGTTACTATGAAATTCCTAAATTTGGGGTTGTAACTGTAGGGATGGCAATGGTCATCCGATCCGATGATCATCCACCCGATCCGATCCATCGATGGTAGATATGGGCGAAGTTAAATGGGTGAATATTGGATATGGAGCGGATATGGATATTTAGTGGAGCGGATATGGATGACGATTATCCATCCATGGATGAATCCATAAACCCGAAATTAAATTTTCTAAATTAATTTTTTATATAATTAAGTTTATAAATCTATATATTTACTATATTTTTAACATTTATATATAAATATAATATTGAAGATACATATATATATTCTAAATTATAATATTACATAATTACAAAGTATGTTTTTCGCTTTGATTATTTTATATTAAGTTATATTTTGATTTGTATCTTTTTTTTAATAAAAAACTATGTATTTATGTCAACTAAAATTATAAATTATATGTAAATGTATGATATTTCCTTAGAGAAAAAAGTTATTTCGACATCCAATGGATATCCAATTACCCGTCTAATTCGATGGATATGAATATAGACGGATTAAATAATTTTAAATGGATATGGATATGGATATGGATATGGACAATGAAAAACTAAATGGATATGGATGTGGATATGACCAAATCCGATCCATTGTCATCCATAGTGTCCACGGTTCGGTTCGGTTCGGTTCGGTTCATAGTTATCCATATTTTGACAAATTAATATATGAATTTGAGTCGTCACTTGTCGATAAGTAAATACAATATGCGATGGAGGTTTTTATAAGATTAGTAATTTTTTATTATTGAAATACTAATTAATATATTTTTCTTAGTAAACTAAATTATAAGGGGCGGGACGGGTACCAATAGATATTAAATTTAGGTTGTGTTTGACGACCTCTAGTTGGGGCTGGAGCTGTGGCTGATTAATTGATAAGCCCAAGCGTAAGCCATAAGCTACTTAAAAAGACTTTTATTTTGGGGGCTTATTGGGGATTATTTTTTTAATAATCCCCTTAAGATTTTAACACACAAACGAAGCTAGAGGGCTGGGGATTATGAAAACTAGAATCTCAAACCCCTGTAATCTCCCGTAAACCTGTTGCCGAACACACCCTTAGAGAACTGAACCTGATGTGTGACTCCGCGGGTACCCTTATTTTCGGGTTTTTGGGTCATGTGTTGCTCGGTTTTCTCGATTTCGGAACATACAAGTCAGTTCGGTTTTTTAACACCCCTACTTCTTACCCATTTTCTTACATAGAGCGGGAGGAGTGGTTAGTTAGTTACTTTCCACCAAACCAACAAAAAAAAAATTAAAAATGAATGAGATTATGCGATTGCTGGCCCCACCACACAGGCTTCTTTGGCATGGAGCCATGGAGATATCACTGATTGCCTCCCACCACGGCGCCATGGAGTGGGAAGGCCACCTTCAACGACGCGGTGGGGCATCACCACCCGGCTAAAACCAATCCACTCCGACCTCTCTTATATAATTACGATAAATGTCAAAATTAATTAGAAAAATAAGATTACACAAGATAGACAAAGTAGAAAATGTATAAATGAACACTTAGTTTATTTAACTCATAGTCGTGTATAACAAATTTCATTGGACACATAGTACTTTGTCTTACGTGTCTTTAAATGATATTTTTAATTTTTTTACGGAAGGATAAAATAGTTATTTTCAACTATATCTTCCTGGTGGATGCAAAATAAGATTATTAGTGCAAGATTCAAATAAAGAGCCAAAATTTTATTTATGTTATACTTAGAGGACCAAATGTTTAAATTTCTCTTCTTTTAGTTATAACACCCTAAAATAAGTAATTTATTACATATTTATTTAATATTTAATTAGTGTTTATATTTAAATTTAATCCTATAAACAACAAGGTTTATTTATCGATTATTTGATTATTAAGAAATGTGGGGTACTAATATTTCCATTTCTCAAATTACATTGCCTAAATGTAAAGTTGGCAATTTTTGACCGGACACAAAACATGACTTGAATATGAAACGGGTCTAAAACAGCTCCACATGAAGCCAAACCAAGAAAAATCAGGTCCGGTTTCGGTTGACCCGTTAACCTGATTTTCACCCGAATTATTTAATATTTTAATGAAATAGCACATCACGTCAAGAACAGCTGAAAATCCAATCTAAACGATCTAAAGCACTCGTATCCTCTTGTTTCCCAGCAACTGTTTCCCAACTGCAATGGATTATAACACCTCAAATTTTATAAAGTTATCAAAATGAGTTATTAAGTAAAAGTTGAGAAAAACGGATAAAGGAATGAAGATTTTCTGTTCTTCATTAACTAGGTTTGTAATTCCAGTTATGCAATTTGTTACTTTGATTTTCTGTTTGTGTTATTAGATTATTGTTTCTTTCGGTGATTGTATGATACTAAAGATGGATAATTGTGTTCTCCATTTTTTTTCTTCATGAATTGCTGATTTGGCAAAGATTTAGCGATGTGGCAATAAAAATAAACAGAAACTAAATCCTTCTTTAAACAAGCATTTTACATTTTTAGTTTGTTTCACTCTTAGTGCTTAATTACCTTGAAGCATTTCACCTTTAGTCCTAAATATTAATATCAATTATGATTTTCGTTGTCTTTGACAACCTAATCCACCACTTACTGCAATAAACCACCACTATCATCGTCCTTAACCACCATAAACCACCGTTCTAAAATCATTAATGAACAACCACGTGAACTGGTTAGATGTGTGGGGCAGAGGGCTCGTAGTACCCCCTTTTCTTGATCCAACCTTTTCTTAGCTTCGGTAGTGAATCACATACTAAAAAAAGGGGCAGGCCCGCACTCCTTATTTGAGACTACTAGAGATCCATTAGTGATTGGCCCACCCCTCCTAGCAAAGAAAGAAAGGCAGGTTCAGGCGATTGATCAAAAAAAGATTTCCTTACATCAACAATCTACAACCAATATGGGTTTGTGTTCATCATCAAAACCAGAAAAAAGAAGCTAGCATCACCACCAGATTGCACCTAGATAGATCACCTAGTGTCTAATTTAAAAACAATCCTTATGGCACATTGGCACTCCTCATAGTTCAGAAGCTAGTCCCACCATCTCTTGAGACCTAACAATAGTTCAAGTTGATGCAATAATTTGATCAATGCGTAAATTTGATCATCAATGTATTGTTTTTATATTTTTATGTACACATTTTTTTTAATATTTATTGTAATTTTTAATTATTTTAATCTAAAATTTAGTTACAAAAGGACTTATATATTTATTTTAGCTGTATACTCAATTCCATAGATCAAAAAATAGGGAATGCTTATATTAAATTATATAAACACGCCCTCGAGAGGAAAGTCTAAAGTCTCCGCAACTAATTTATGGTCTATGGTACATCATCTACATGCGATCTCACTCTATAAGTAAATACAACAGAAGAACAGAACCTAGGCTCTTTTCCGTCACATTGTTTTCTGCATATAATATATCTGGTGTTATAGAGAATCTTTAGTATCCCCTTGACTTTTCACAGAAAGTCAAATCAAGTAGAAAGAAAAACAACATAGACAAACACAACCCTGTTCTCACTCTCACTCATTGATACCATTCTCAAGACCAAAACCTTCTAAATTGGTCTAATTGTTCCTTACTTCATTTCTAGAAAGAACGAGTATACAAAACTTTGATCTATATAATAGAAGAATAATAGGTTTCATGCTTTTGTCTTCCTTCTTTCGTCCAATGCCTATTTAAGAAAAAGGATGATAGCACATCAAATATAACCGTCCATTTTCGTATAGAAATGTTCAGAGAGTGCCAAGAATATGAAAGAAATGAGAACTTAAAAACAAAAGGACTAGAAAGATACCTTGCTTTGAAACATTCTCATTGTGAGCACGAGAGTGTCACGCATTCTGCAAGAAATAAACAAAGAAAACTAAATACTATGATGTGTTATAAAGTATAGCAAGGTCAATTTACAGGTTGGATTGGGTAAAGAGTTACATTTTGACTATTGAATTCAAATAAGAGCTATTTCAAATTTTGATATGTATACATTACGAACATGCATCAACAGTCATTAAGAGTACAGGCACATAACAAACTTCCCCTAGAACTGAAATAATTAACATCAATTTCGAATTTGAAAAGTTGTTTGTTTGACAGAAAGGGTCAAAGTGACCCTCTTTGTTTTAAAACAAGAAAGTCAAACACAAAGTTAAAAAGAAGGTGAAGCCAATGTCTTACCGCACATCATGAAGTGTATTAAAAGGATGTGAATAACCATTTGGACGTGTCAACACGAATTGTGTAGTAAGACCAGCAGGGATTCTGATCTGCATCATCATTATGAGAAAATGACATTATTTATGTTAGAATTACTTACTCGGATGCTGTCATTGTATAAAAAATATAACATCGATGATTCCCCCTTTTGCCATTGTTTGAGGTATTTCAAACATTTAACTGATATAAAAGGGGATACCCTTTAAAACCATTATATCTTGTTTTTCTTTGCAACCTTATCATTGTACTAGTGGAAACAAATGTTGCAAC
>JAUEJL010075338.1:0-16000 GCA_032274825.1 Drosophyllum lusitanicum | reverse complement strand
CCCCTCCTTCAATTGGATTGTCCACCCATGAATTCCTTACATGCACTCTGTCACACTAAATCCCCACACGCTCTTCATCCATGAATTCCATTATCTAAAATGAACGGCCAAGATTGGTTCTCGCAGTTTTCGTACGAAAAACAGTTCTCGTTTGAACCCTCCTCTGTATATATAAGAGGGTTCATTTGAGAATCTATCATTATTGTGAGTAACACGAAAATCAATCTTGGACATTGATTAAAATAAATCAATGATTGAGAATTATAATGACTTATTAATAAGGGGTATTTTGAAAAAATTAAGTCAATTTAATAATTACACATCCACCAAGACGCGATTCACGATATGATAAATATATAAATGACCAAAATCTTATTAATTAGGCATTAGTAATGTTAGAAACACTTGTCGCAGTTCTAGTATGAATAATAGTTTTCGGGTTTAATTTTTCCGCATATATATAAACGAAAAAGTACGTTGAAGATAGTGTAGCATTAACTGCATGGAGCCAGCTGTCTCGTGCGTGCTATATATGACGCAATCGATCGATCGTGGCAATAATTACATTAAATATAATATATAGTTTTCAAATGAACAGAACATATATAGTACTATTATACATTATTGCAATTGCAATGAACTTTAGTACATTAAGAGAAAAAGGTACGAGAACATACCATGTTACGGTGAGACGCCAGCGTGAGAAAAATCACGCTAGGTGAGTATATATGTTCTTTGTTTTTGTTTGTTTGTTCTTGGAGATTGAGGTGCAGAGTAAGAGTATAGTATAATGAGTAGACGATTACTAATATGATTGAAAAATTAACGTTACGATATGAATAACGAGTATTTTTTAATCTTTTGTTTTCAAAGGGTTTTCTTTAATTTAGCGAGTTTAATGATGAGCAATTATTATTGCGAGGGTTTAACATGTCGATTTTTATTAAAATAAATAGTAAAAACATGAAAATGTGTTTGTTTTTCTCAAAAATAAGTTTATTAACAGACTTTTCTCCACCCCCTCCATTAACATTAATCGCATTTGTCTCTTCTTCGTCCCATCCTAATAGCTAACACTACTAGTACGTGCTCCTATTGCTCTGGCAGCGCTGCAACTAGCCCTCCAAATATAGTTGTAAACAATTTGTATTTGGGTTACTAAATAATTAATTTTTTGTTTATTGATCGATCTAGCTTTACATGTAACTTGGTGCTTGTTTATGGATAAACAAAGAAGTCTTCTATTCTACAAAACTCTCTCTCTTTTTTTAATTTATAAAGAGATGTAAGTTTAGGACGACATAAACAAGGGAGATGATTTCTACACAACACTTTTTTACCATACACAATAAAAATCGTGTGATTTGACTATAATCTATACTATTTTATAAAGTATTTAAGTTTTCCTCTCTTAAAATTTTTTAAACTACTTAATTTTAAGTAGTACACGTGCTTATGCATGATATACAAACACTTAAAGCAATAGCTTAATTAATCATTCCCTTAATTATTTAAACTAATTTATGCTATCTGATGTTTTAATAAATCATTAAACATGATAACAATTATTTAATTAATCTATTGATATATCACTTACATCAATACAATATTAAGGCTAGATTATCTTTTTCTCTATTTATTTAATAATAATATTTTTTTTTATTGTTTTTTAAAAACTATTTTAATAACTAATAAAAATGTTGATTGAAAAAAATAAAAGTAAATAGAAAAAGGAGAAAGAAATTGGATATGTTAGCGAACAAATTCTATTACCTGACACAACATTTCATATATATACATTCATTGAAATCGAACATGTTGTCGAGCACAAACTATTATCGTTACCGTCGCATTGCGTAGATACAATGCTAGTGCTTCTAAATATGCGGATGATATTATTTGATAATGAATTTGTAGAGACATAAAAATCATGATTGTTATATATGACAAATTAATATTATGTACAAATCATTTCCACGTAAACAACCTTGGTGGCCATAATCTTGATTTTTTTCACTATCTAGAAGCCAAGCCAAATGCCAAACAAGAACCTTCAAGTATTTTAAACCATTGGATAGTGGAAATCTTGATGCATCTTCCACTCAATATAAAAACCCTAAACAATTAATAACAAAAAATTTAAAACAAAATCCCCAAATTTAAAGTTAACACAATCAAAGTTGGAAGCTATTTTTAACTAAAAAAAGAGAAGAAACCAATTAACCAAATGCCCACACCATGAGTCATATTTACTCCCATCCACAGGTTCATGTGGATCCTTTTTTTAAATTTAATTTAAAAGCAATACCCATATTTCCATCTGGTGATCAAACCAGGTGTCATCATGTAACAATTACTACTTATTCATTATTTTTTGTATAACTTATAATGTATTTCATCATGCAATCGTGTTAGAAAAATAACTAAAAGAATAAATGATTAGCATTCTTATTATAAAATTTAATAACATAATACCAGCATTATCCAGTCTCGTCTAAACAACGTATGAGAAATACACTCACTAAAACACATGTATAAAATAGTTGTACCACATGAAACCAAGAGTCTTGAAGTGTGCACATTAGGTGCTTCTTATTGACAATGACAATTTATCATCTTTTTTCCATAAAATAACAACCTCTAAAAATTAAAAACTCCAAAATGATACCAAAATAAAGTTCCCTTCTCATGAGTAGTATATAAATAGCCCTCCAAATGAATGCTACACTGTCAAAGCAGAAGCTCTTAATCTTACACTTAACCTTTAGTCTTCTCTTCTTGACACCATTTGTTATCTTACAAACCAACTAACACGAAAACATGATCGTCATGTTGCGACTTGCTGTAGGATTAATGGGTATTTTCGGTTTTTTTTTTTCTTTCCACTTTCTTGGTTATATGAACACATGAGTCTAAAATACTAGTTCTAAAATGGTGTGCAAATATTTGCAGGGAGTGCTGCCTCATTTATGCTCTATGCTGCTCCCATGTAAGATACAATGCCAATGTTTATATTATTTATCAAAATTAAAAGAACTATTAAAACTAATTATACATTGTGATATATTTCTTACTAACATTAAATTTTTTATTTCTTGTCAAGATTTACTTTTGCTAGGGTCATAAGGAAGAAAAGCACAGAAGAGTTCTCATCTATACCTTATACCCTTTCCATGTTGAACTGTATGCTGTACACATGGTATGGTTTTCCTGTTGTAAGCAATGGATGGGAGAATTTCCCTATGATCACCATTAATGGCCTCGGAATCCTTCTCGAGTTTTCATACATCATCATCTTTATATGGTTCACGTCACCAAAACAAAAGGTCTGTGCGTGTATGTATGTATGTATGTATGTATGTATGTGTGTATGTATATACTTGATTGATCGGTGTTAAAATTAGCATGGTTTGTGATGTGGGATTGCAGTTGATGGCTGGAATCACGACGACTGCAGTTATAACCATCTTTATTGCCACTGCACTGATCTCAACTTATGTTATTCATGATCACAAAACCAGAAAAGAATTAGTTGGAAGTATGGGACTTATAGCAGCAAGTGCCATGTATGCTTCTCCTCTTGTTGTTCTGGTGAGTAATTAAAAGACAAAAATTAGAGGGTATTTTTTTTGTATTTATTATATTCTGAACTCCATTAATGTATTCGGGTTTCTAAATTTTGTTACAGAAAAAAGTGATTCAGACAAAGAGTGTGGAGTATATGCCATTTGGCTTGTCTTTGTTCTCATTTCTTGCTAGTGCACTATGGATGGCTTATGGACTTCTAGGCCGGGATCTTCTAATCGCGGTTAGTACCATGCAAACCCGTGATTTTACAAGCTTCTGTTAAATTAAAAAAAGATTCGTGTGGAAAATTAGTAAAAGTTATTGCTGAATTTCAGGCTCCAAATCTGGTGGGTGCACCTCTAGGGGCATTGCAACTGGCTTTGTACTGCAAATACAGGAACATAATAATGGAGGAACCTAAGCCTGTACAAGAATGGGATGTAGAAAAAGTTGACCAGAAAATAAGCAAACATCTGCAGATTGCAGTGGTTACACCAGAGGAAAATATTAATGAAAAAAAGTCTCAGATAATCAACTCTTGATGGATTAAATAGTGTACATCTAATTCATGAGCAGAGAAGAATCAAATTAGAGGATTAATTAGCAGCATCAAGTCACGGTGCTATCGAATTCCAAGAATGTGATGATAATAACAGTTATTTGTTTTTATTAATGGTTCAATTTAGTATAATATATGTAATCAAGCCTCATTTGATGTTCATGTTATTTCACTTCCAGTAATTAGATTATCCATTCTTCAGCTTTATTAGTAAATTCCCATAAGCTAGCTCGATTTTCAAACATGTTAATTACTCAAACAAAGTTTCATCTTAAACTATAGTTTAGAACTTGATGACTACATTAGGTTCGTTTTTTTTAAGATTCATCCACTTAAAAGATAAGTGCACAAAGAGGAAACAGAGTGACCTTTGAAATAACAGGCTTAAAGAAACAAGGCATCATTAATCTAGATGACGAGAAGGAATATCAGTACTATTTTTATGGTCCACAGCACGAACGCGTTTATATCAGAGAAGAATACTAGATAAGTATAAGGTGCTTTGCTTCCTCTTAACACCCAAAAAAATTCAAAACAATAATAAAAATATAAAACGGGACGCAATGCCTGTATCTCCACTCATTTGATCAACATTATAAACGATTGATAATGCACACACAATGCATAGGGTTTGTTTATGTTAGTTCTATTAAGTTTAACCCAACAAATAACAAACACAAACACTTAAACTACAGATTTTCTTGTTTGTGTTCGTTCATACAAGGAACATATTGCCGAAGGCTCAAAAATGTAAATGAACAAACGAACCATCTTTGTTCGTTCATTTGTTTAAATTGGACGTAAAATATTCTTCATGTTCACTTATTTAAAAGATTAACAAACTTTCCAAACAGTTTAGTAGTTTACTGAACGTTCCATTAGTTTATAGCCTTAAATGCAGTGTTGGCTCTCTTTTAGTTGACCATCCACCATTATAATAGAACACGACAAAGCTTCCATATAGCTGCCATGTAGAAGGACACCAACTAGTACAAAAAGATGAAGCAAAAAATAATAAAATAATAAACAGAATGTGGGGGCATGCATCATAGTTAAGACCCAATCATTTGCACATAATGACATAATACTATCAATAAATCAAGATTTTAGATCAAAGTGACAGGACAGTAGCAATGTTTATTCCAGATGAAAGTATTTCAAAAATTATAATTGTGTGTATATCTGTTGAGAAAATGACCTCTATTCATACAAGATACAATGCTTATGCTAGGAAACCAAATCAACCTGAACTAAAGGGGTGTTTGGATTAGCTTTTTTTCTGGCTTATGGACGTAATGGGATTTGAAAAACCGGTATGCTTATTTTTTCTTGCTTATGAGTTTATTGCTTACTAAAGCTCTTAAGCTTTAAGTTGATAATTTTAAAAGCCAAAAAAATTGTTTATCGACTTTTCAAAATTCCAGTAAGCCTATAGACCAAAAAAACAACTAATCTAAGCACCCCCTAGGAAACTAAATCAAATCAACCTATCAACATATCTAGAACCACGTAGAGTCTTCCATTTATAAACTAAACCCTCGAGCAGTTTTGTGTAATATCCACTCCTAGAAAAAACCTCACCAAAATAAGGACATAAAAATCAATTTACTTCCAGTAAACACTAAGACCTAATAATCTTATCTAATGTCAAGAAGTATAAACTTGGGTGCACAAAGCATCTAAGAGACTAAGATGATGTTTGAGGCAGGATAAAACAGAAAAAGAAAACAAGGATAAAAAAAGCATAGCAACAAATGAAGCCATAGACAAGACTAAAAGGATAAAGAAGAATTCAAGCAAAAGAATATTTAGTGGTCAGTTTGAGTCGGTAACAAAAATCACCTGTGATAGAAGATGGTAAAGAATTCGAATCATGGGCTTCTGCTGAACTTTATTTATATGTTTAAGTGTTTAACTGCTGTTATAGCTACAGGAAACACCTATAGATCTACATAATCATGTTGATATTCTCTGTTAGGTGCTCGAGAGTTGCAAAAATTATGCTGAAACATGGATGTGACCTATCTTTTACAGAAAAAACACAAACTTCATTATTGATTTCAATCCAACTACAACCACGATCCTTCTTCACTTCCATATCCACCAGCATCCTCCTTGTTTCAGTTTTCTCTTTCCACCTCCCGACACCTGAATATATGTTAGACATGATCACGTAGGCAGATATAGTCTTAGGGTCCATATAAACCATCTTTTGAGCAACTCTTTCACCAACTTCAAGGTCCAACCATAACCAACATGCTTTCAATAATGTTCCATATATAACACCGTCTGGCTGAAATGGCATCTTCTTTATTAGTTCTTCGGCTTCTTGGATACGCCCTGAACGACCAAGAAGGTCAACTACATAAGTAAAGTGTTCGATTGTTGGTGTTATGTTATGAATTTCTTTCATTAGATGAAGGTATTTCAATCCCTCATTGACCCAACCTGCATGAGCACAAGCACACAAAACACCAATAAAAGTTCCTCCATTTGGTTTGACTTTTTGGTTGACCATATTCTCTAAAACTGAAATTGCCTCAGAGCACAGCCCATGATGTGCAAATCCATTGAGAAGAGCGGTATATGCAGCGACATTAGGAGTCACTATGCTGAGAAAAGATGATTGAGCATCAGTTAAGCTCCCACATTTGCAATACATATCCACCAGGGCAGTTCCTACATAAACATTAGATGTTAAGGGTGTTTTAGCCAATTGCGCATGAAGTAATTGTCCCTTTTGAAGAGACCCGAGGCATGAACATGCATGAAATAAGCTAGAAAAAGTTGATCTAGAACTTTCCACACTTACTCTGTGCATAGTTTTATAGAGTTTCAGTGCGTTCTCATGTTGATTATTGTAGATGTAACCTGATATCATCGAATTCCATGTTACAGTATTTCTTTCTTTTTTTGCTACTTCAAACAGCTCCAAAGCTTTATCAAGATAGCCGTTTCTTGAATACACCGATATCATAGTATTCAAGGAAGCTAAAACCTTTTGAGGCATTTCGAGGAATAGCTTTACTGAATCCTGAAATCGACCAACCAATGAATACGCTTTGATCATTAAATGATATGTAGCTGAATCTTTTTCAACTAGCTCATTAAATATCAACTCTGCTTCTTCAATCTTACGCATTCCTATGAGCCCTTCGATTAAAGAATTTGTATCGGACAAGCTCGGGTTTGGTACTCCGTGGTAAGCTCTTTTCCCATCATCAAATTCTTTACAGGCATAATAAAACTCAATTAGTGCACCAGTAATTGAATGTTCAAACTCAAAACCGTATTTAATCGCAAGCCCATGAACAGTCATTCCCTCACGCAAAGCAGCTAATCGACTACAAGCCCTTATCACACAATCCAAAGTAAACTCATTGGGCTCAGCTTCGCCTCTTCTTCTCATCAAGCAAAACAATTTCAAAGCCTTATCAAAACCACCATCTGTCTTTGAAAACCCAGAAATCAGTGCAGTCCAAGCAATAATATCACGAGCTGGCATTCTGTTGAATATTTCCAAAGCATCTTCTAACAGGTTACAGTGAACATAAGACGCTAGCATCAAGCTCCACAGTAATCCATTCCTTTCATGGAGCACATCAAACACCCTCCTAGCTTCTTGGATCTCAAAACAATTTGCATAAAGATACAATAACGCACTGCCTACAAGTTGAAAATTTTCCAAACCACATCTCAAAACAAAACCATGGAGCTGCTTACCTTTATAGGACGAAGGTAAACGAGCACAAGCACTCAACCCGGAACAAAAAGTTGCTTCATTTAGCTTCACATTGTTGAAATGCATCAACGAAATTACGTTTAGAGCTTCCTCGTATCTTCCCCGTTTGGAGTAGGCAGATATCATAGTGTTCCAAGATACAACTGTTCGTAGGGGCATTTCATCAAACAGCTTGCGAGCAATGTCAAGTTGGCCATTTCTTGAATGACTTGTGATTGCCATGTTCGTCGAGGTTATCTCGCATTTTCTAACACAAAATGCTACCATGTTCTTTAATGTTGTGTAACGATGCTTTGAAGGCCATTTCCACCGTTGATGCTTCAATGTCCCTCCAGAACAAGACTTCATAGACTTGAAAATCGAAGCTGATTGTTAGTTCAGAGACTAATGAATTCCATATTTGTCGGAGTAATCTATAAGTTTGTTAAATTGTGTTTTACTTTGTAGTTATTTAGGTGGTTTTTGGTTATTCAAAGGTACACACACGTTTATGTAGAATCTGACCTTGACTAATATATACATGATGTACATTGATTGAATATATTCAATCCCAAAAGTGATTCATGAACTTGTTTCCGACATCAATTTATCATATTCAAACCCAAATCGTTTGTCTTTAACGTTAATCACATACAACTATGATGATTTTAAGAGTTTAATGGTTTTTTCTACGGTCTGTTCTCGAGTTAATTTACGCTTTGTTCCCAAGTTTTAGATACGAAAGAAAAGAATAGTAAAGAAGATTAAGAAAAGAAGAGAAAGAGTTATTTTGTGTTCCCGAGCCGGAGAGAAAGAAAAAAACGAGTTATATTACAATAATACCCTTATTTTCTAAAATTATTAGTTGTCATTAGGGGTAATTTAGTCACTAATAATAAATCATAAAATTTTTTCTTTCCTTTCCATCCAAATCTTCCCACTTTTTGAAGGAAAGTTTAGAAGGGAAAATTAACTAAATTTTCCTTCCAAACCCCTTCTCTTCTCTCCGTAAAAAAACTCTGGAACACAAATTTTTTTTAATCCTTCCTTCCTTCCTTTCTTCCAAATCATTTCTTTTATCTCCAAAATAAAATTCTGGAACACAGTGTTAAGGAGGTAAAGGAAAGGATTGATAAGGAGCAAAAGAGAAAACTGTGTTATTGAGGTTTTTTTTTTTTTACCGTTTTTATGTTATAAACATTTACTCCCACTTTTGTGATGATTGAGAGGGAAAGTTTATCTATCCTTCCCTTCCCTTTCCTTTCCTCCCATTTCCCTCCCTTCCTTTCCCTCCTTAAATTAACTCGAAAACAAACCGTTATGGTTCCAGATGAATATGATGTTCAAGAACCTAAATACATTTTAGAGTTAATTAAAAAAATGGTCCCTATGGTTGTTATGAAGTTTCACTTTTAGTCCTTTAGCTTTAAAAATTATGAAAATAATCATTGTGCTTGTCATTTTGTTTCACTTTTAGTCCTTTACGCTAACTGAGGTTAACTTTAACCGTTAGTCAAAGAGTATTTTGGTCAATTTGTTATTTATTCTTTTTTCCAAACAAACCATATGTCTTCAAATAAATATATCATTATTTCTCACGTAATATTAAACTTAACCTACCCATTCCATAAAAAACACCTTTCTCTCTCCGATCCACACCACCACCACCTCCGCCGGCTACCACCAATGCCTCCGCTAACCACCGCCACCGCGTGACCATACACCACCACCCTTCTTCTCTTTTCAAGATTGTCGACCACCACCCCATTTTCTCACTTTAAGACCACCAGCCATGACCCCCTTCTTCACCCATCAAGACCGCCGGCCACCACCCCCTCTCTCCTTCTCTCTCTCCCCTATCCACACCACCATCCGCACGGCCAGCCTCCACCTATGACCACCTCTGTCTCTAAACCCTAACCATGTGCGGTGGTTGAGAAAACAAACTAGATCTGAGACTTCAAATCACAAAAACCACCGTACGACCACCTTCGTCTCTAAACCTCCACCACGGTACGACCACCTCCGTTTTGATTTGGAAATGTTCAAATCGCAAAAATAAATTCCAAGATCTGAAAGTTCTAATCGCAAAAGAAGAACAAGGATCGAAAACCAGATATGAGGCAGATGGCAGCCATGTGCGGTGGTTGAAAGACATCAACGAATCAAGATCTGAAATGTTCTAATTCCCCTTGATCTCTCTTCAACCACCGTCCACCCTTGGTGTCATAACCACCACCTCCGCACCGTCCTCTCTCTGTCAACAACAATTACCGATCGGAGTCAACAAGCACAATAATCGTTGGTAGCTCTGAATTCAACTGCATATATCAACAGCCTGTGATTGGGTATCAATTGGAGAACAAAACAAGTTATAAAAGCGACGACAATGAGAACGAAAATGAATCATAGTTTTGGATTTTTTTTTTCTTAATCTCTCGAACATTGTACCACAAGCATAAGTACTTGTACACAAACCAAGGGAATGGAATATTTAAAAAAATGGTTTAAAAGAGGGGAGAGTGTGTTTGGTAAAAGATGGTTAAAATGGAGTATTAAAACATATGTTTGGAAACCATCGTAACAGGCAAGAGGATGTTTGGTAACAAGGAATAAATGTCAAAAGACTAAAATACCGTTTGACTAACAGTCAAAGTTAACCTAGCTAGCGTAAAGGATCAAAGTTAACCTAGCTAGCGTAAAGGATCAAAAGTTAAATGACTAAAAGTGAAATTTCATAACAACCACAGGGACCATTTTTGTAATTAACTCTACATTTTATACTCATGTTCATTAATTTAAGAGTTAATTGGTCAAATGGTTATTTAACTTAACTATTTCTGCTATTTTAGTCCTTTAACTTCAAAAGTAGTGAGAACAGTCCTTTATGAACCATTTTTTGGCGAGGATGGTCCTTTCTAACGGTGGACGTTAAAAAACTCCTTTAACCATGTTAAATTGACATTTTTACCCTTCCTATAACACCTAAAAACTTAAAAATCCTTATCAATTATAAATATTATAAAAACTAAAATATAAATATAAAAACTAAAACACTAAATACGACACACAAACAGTCCACGACCACTCCACCACCATCGTCGATTTTGCATACTCCAGCTACCAACAATCCACTACCACCGTCGCCTTAGGCTTCACCACCACGATCGCCATCGGTCACCACCACCATCCGGATCTCTTCCCTCCCACTCTCTCTCCCACACAAACACGACACACAAACACCCATTATGACCGGTGCCTATGAGGCAATCCCTGGCCGCCGACGTCGAGGATAGTGGTGGTAGGGAACTTTCGACCAGTTGTGATGAGGTACTCACTTCCAGGGTGGTCGTTTGGTTGAAGATTAGGGTTTTCTGCGGAATCGTATTTAGGGTTTTCTGCGAATGGGCGATTTCATTTAAGGTGGTGAACGGTGGTTGTGAGTTGTGGTGGCGATGGTGTGTACAATGGTGGTGGTTTTCAGATAGAACGATGTTGGTTTCTCATGGCGGTGGTGTATGCAGTGGTGGAACGGTGGTTATGAGTTGTGGTTTGTGATAGCGGTGAAGTGTTTAGTGATGGTGGTTTTCAAAGAGAATGGTGTTGGTTTCTGGTTGCGGTAGTGGTTATGGTTGTAATTTCTGGTGGTGGTAGTGGTGGTGGTGTCTAGTAGAGAGTTTGAGAGAGTGACGGAGATTAGAGTGAGAGAGTTGACTGAGAAGGGAGAGTTGACCGAGAGACATAGGGAATATTTTATTATTTTTAAAAATTAAATATTATTTAAAATGATTTAAAAATCAAAAAGAGGGTAAAGTGACTTAAATGCCCTCATGTGCATTGCACATGAGGTGAATTTAACAGTCTTGGTAAGCGTCCACTATTAGAAATGACTATCCTTGCCATAAAATGGTTCATAAAAGACTGTTTTCAGTACTTTTGAAGTGAAAGAACTAAAATAACAGAAACAGCTAAGTAAAATGACCAATTAACTCTTAATTTAATAGTAATAACCAAGGGTCGAAGATGTTCAAGAATTTCCAATTGTAACTTTTGTTAAATTGACTTCTTAATTTTGACTTCATAACTTTTTAATTGTTTGAAACTATATAACGAGAGACAGCTAGACATTTACCCAACCATTTGGGTTGTAGCCTAGTAGTAAGTGACGACCGTTGTTTAAATCATCAAAAACCAACTTAATAACCTAGTATAAGATAAGCGGGTATCGTTCTTATCAGGGAGTCAGAGGTTAAGAGTCTGAATTACACTAATTAATTGTTTAATAATGAAATTAATCGAATTACTACTCAAAGAATACAAAGAAACAAGCAAAACACGAAAAAGACGAAACTGTAGTCTAGAATATTATCTAAAGAAACACGCACAGAAACTACGTCTAACGAACTCAGAAAAATCTATAAAATTATTGAAACTAAATTATAATGTTAAATAACTACTGACCAAAAATCACGCAAAAATAAAATCGTTAAGGCCCCAAAACAGTGTCACGAACACAGTTGACCTGAATATGACAGCAAGCGTAAACTGATGTTTGGAACATGTTTTGAACACCTAAACGGACACGAATTGATGTGAAACTTATATTGGACCTAAACACATGTACTAAGAACGTTCACACAAAAATCTAGACAAAAACTTAACCGTTTAGTACCCGAAACAGCCCTTGAAATAGAAAGATGTATTGCTGCCGACAAAGTCGAAACAATAAATAGTTCAATTTCTGAGATAATTTCGAGCAACAAAACCAAAACGAATATAAACTAAAGTACTGATTTTTATTAAATTTGAGATTTCTAAGACGAATAACTAAAACATGCCAAACTAAACTAAACTAAACGAAACGATTAATTACTAAACTAAACTAAAGTTAAAATCTTTTTGGGTTTTTATATTTATGAAAACTAAGATCTAATAAAAAATTAAACTTTAACTAATAAAAACTTAAACTTTGAGATTAGAAAACAATAATAACGAAAAGAAATCACCCTTTCAACAACTCACCAAAGTATGTAAACAATTTAGAGTTTTATTAATCAAAAACCGTTTTCATTATGCGCGTGATATTAATTCAACTGTTAATAGTAAATCCAACTCCTTGGCATAATCCATGTATATCCAAACCAACCGTCTTCTCACCTACACTAACTAACCTACTTGTGATTGGTACGGTCGGGGGATATCGATGGACTATCTTTAGTATTGCCAATAAACTATTCAATGAAGAAAATAATAACGCATATATGAAAAACATGCAAATATTCATTCAAACCAATTGTGTGTCACTCACAATAATCCGATGTTTACCATATACTTGCACAAAGAAAAAGATAAAAGATAACAAAAACTAAACGATTAGAACCTTGGTTTTCGTCTCCGGGTAATCTCTAAAAGCTTTAGCTTCCTCTCTTAGCCATGAGTTGTAATGCCCCAAAGTTCAAAAATAGTTATGACCAAGTGTTATAAAAGAGTAGAGGTGTTTATAAAACTAGAGGGGCTTAAACTGCCAAAATGAAAGTGAAATAAGTTCAGGGGCTATTTTGTCAATAGTCCATACTTGTATTTATATATATGACTTTCAAAGTGAAAGTCAAATATAAGCACATACATATCTACATGAGTAAGGTTGGCCATTTTCTTTCAGTGGATCTTGGTCAAGAACAACAGATTTAGTATGTAGTAACTACTTCCAAGTGATCCATAGTAGCAAGATATGTGTTCTTATTTGAGTTTTGTGTGTTTTTTGTCAAGAAGGTGATTTCAAAGGTGAAATCATTGATTGTTGTTAGTAGTGGTGTTTTTAGTTGACGATTAGCAGTTTCAGATTGTTATAGCATGCTTTGCAAGTTCTGGAAAATGTTTAAAATGAATTTGAGCCAAGAATAGCAGTTGTGTTCTTCACTGAAAGTTGCCATCGGTCATGTACACGGCCCGTGTACATGCTTTTAAGACGGTGTCAGTCCATGTAAGTAAACATGGTCGTGTAGCATAAGAGGTACACGGCCCATGTAGGGTTACATGTCAGCATAGGACATGTGGCCAAAAGAGGTGGTGTGGTGTACAGGGTACACGGCCCGTGTAGGCCCCCTTTTCAGCACAGTTAAACAGTTTATGATGTTTAGCTTATTCTCTGGTACAGGAAGGTGTCTGGATACTTGACAACACATATTACTGATTTAGCATATCACTCGATTAACATGTGAGTATACTATTCCTTTAGCATGATTAGCATATGAGTATGCATTAAATGAACAACATGATATTTGTGTTATGAGATATGAATGTTATATGTACGTAGTGAAAGCAGCAAGGTACAGATTACACGCGAGGTGTAATTTTTGTACCAAGAACAGTGTTATGGTATACAGCCATGCAGGTGATGTAGCCCTACACCAAAGCAGTGTAAATGCCTATGAGTTAGTATATGTATGCGTGCACACGGCGATATGATATGGTATGATATGATATGATTTGATGTATGATATGTATATGTGATGTAAGTGCAGGTGTATAGTCATGTTGTGAGCATAGCTATGCACAAGAACAGTGACGGGGTATACAGCGAGCTGTGTACCAATAGCAGCTGGGATAGGCTACACCCGTGAGGTGTAGATAAGCCCGGCATAAATGACATTTAGTTACATACAAGCGTAGCTTTGTGTCCAAGTAAATGGAAAGATATTGAGCTCTTTATACCCAAGAAATGCGCCGGGGATATTCTACACTGAGGTGTAGATAAACCCTAACACAGTAACAGTTGTGTACGTTTGCAGGTGATACAGCTTGGATGCGAGACATCTTGAGGATACATTACTCCGGTTATATGTTGTGTATGTTCAGTTAGTATGCTCACTAAGCGTTAACTTATATTTCAGTGTTTTATGTTGCAGGTGGCACAGGTTCCAGCAAGGGTAAGGCCCCAACGCGGAGATCAGCCGGATAGCTCCTGGTTTTTGAGAAGCAAACTTTTGAATACTACTTTTGAAAATGTTAGCACGTGTATGTTTAGAAACTGTATTTTTATGAAACTCTGATATTTTTGGGTGTTAACTCGTAAGATAATGTTTTTAAATTAAAACTAGAAAAGTGATGTTACAAAATTTTGGTTAACCGATAACATCTGTTTGGTTATAGTTATCCATTGAAAACCGAACCACCCCACTTAGATTTATAATATAGGTTTTTTATTTTTTTATTAATATTCATACATTCACATACACGCAATGTATTCCACGGTTTATGTTATTTATGTTCATTAATGTTACAACCCATTTATTTTTGCTTAAAGCCTTAATATATTTTGCATTTTTCCCGTATTGTCGCTATAATGTTATTTTTTGGTGCTTACAATGTTATTAGATAACATGTATTTCAAGATTTTTGTTAAATAATTGAATAATTCTATGGGCTATGGGCTTATTCATATGTTAGATTATATGTTATAACAATTGTCCTTGTGCCCGTTTATTTTACATATTAGCCAAAACCAAACGGTTAACAGAATTTAATCATTTGCATTAACTGACCCATTAATGTTAACTGATTTAACCATAAATGATCGCTCATGGTTTTGAATTAACCGATTGGTTCGGTTACGAGTCTTAACAGACCCGACCGATCTATGCACACCCCTAGAGGGGAGATACAAGAGAGAAAGTATTTAAAAAAACTTTTGACGCATGTGAAACATGTTATTTTCTAAGTTGAAGTATAAACAAGTAAAATAAAGTATAGATGGTGTGACGTTGATTTGACATCAAGTATAGAAGCGTTTAAAACATGTATACCTCATCATCTATCATCTTTGTTGAAATGAACTCTTTTTCAAAGATGAATATTTTTGAAAGATAATTTATACACAATAAGTATTAAACATAGACAATAATCACTACTATTTTACTTTTACAAACTTGTAACGTACTTTCTTATCAAAATATGTAGAGATATTATTATCTAAACACGTACATTTTGCTGTACTCATAAAACCTTGATGTGTAAAGATATCTATCAACAATGATGGTTTGAAAGTATTAAAAAGTCAAAGGGGGTGTGATGGTAGGTAGTTAATAGAGGATGTTGACACCAACTTTAATACATGCCTTGAAATTCCAAAAGGAGTAAATATGGATGATTGA
>JAUEJL010075327.1:0-16001 GCA_032274825.1 Drosophyllum lusitanicum | reverse complement strand
CAGCCCATGTGCCCAGCCGAAACTGACTTCCCAATCAAACATGTATACATATCACTGACGCAACAATCAATTAACAAACAACTAGTTAATCAATTATCAGACATAAAGTCTATCCATACGTGAATCCATAAACAGTTGCAACCATAGCCAGTTACAACTAATATCTTCTGTGAGTAAACATCCACTCACCTCGAATTCTCGAACTCCCACTCAGTAATCTAATATTACTGAGCCTTGTCTGTCCCTGAGAACATATAAAACTGAAGTCAGTATCCAATTCATAAATATATATCAAAACATATATTTATATCTCCTTTAGTCATACACAACAAACTAAATTCACATATGCATGTACATTTAGCATATAGCATCAAAGAACACAAACAAACTTCAAATTCCACAAAACCGTGGACGCGTCACGTCCTGTCCCCATGTATCGGATTTCAAGGAAATCCGATTCAATGTGTCGGATTTCAACATTATCGGATTTACCATCGGATTCTAGCATCGGCGGATTTCATCATATCGGAATTCATCATCGTCGGATTCCATCATTACCGGATTTCATGAATATCGGATTTGTGAATACCGGATTTCAACAATACCGGATTTCATCACTACCGGATTTCACCATCAACGGATTCCATCATCATATCGGAATTCATCATGCCGGATTTCATCATGTCGGAATTCATCATCATCGGATTCCAACATTGTCGGATTCATCATCATCTTCTTCAATTCACAATCCGCCAACCTCAATCACCCATGGATCATTTCCCCAGCTTACAAATCTTATTTAAAGCTTACAAAGACAATATATCCAAACATCTAAAAACATGTTATCATGCATCATAACCACCTTCAAATCATATAATCACTTGAAATACACAAAACCCACCAATGAAGGTTTCCTTCATGTTCATCCATGGTGATTAATAAAACCCAACAACTTATAAACAGAAAATCTAGCATGTTATACATGAATCAAGATTCAAACCAAACAAAAGAAGCTTACCAACCTTAGTTTTGAATTAATAACTTCAAATTTCAACTTCAACTCTTTTGTTCTTAGCTTTCTCTCTCAAAACACACACAAACACACACTCCAACAAACTTACAAATGAAAGGTGATTACTTAAATTGTGTGTTTATCCATTATCACGTACAAATACACCTCTTAATACAATAAGCAGGAGGTGTCAATCTTTAGTCATGCAATTGACTTATTTAAATCACGAACTCCCATATATATATATATATATATATATATATATGTATGTATGTATATAAATATATATATCTACTCATGAGTACGTACATAACACATATAATATATATATATATATATATATATATATAAACTTAATTTAAGTTATCAATTAAATAGATTAACATATAATCAAATACTTAAATCAAGTATTACTCACCAAAGCCTTTCTTAACTACTAGGCCCAAAATCAGGATGTTACATCATCTAGCGTGGCATATAACAACATAACACAACGATCCATAATTTAACATGGCAACAACTACTAAAACCACAACAATGTCGTCAACATGTTCAACAATAACAAGTCAAAGATGGCATGACAACCTATTGGTATGATTCATTAGATACCGATGTTTACATGAAACTTCCCGAATAATTTAAACTGTTTGAATCATGTAAAACGAGTTCCCGAGAGTATCATTCAATCAAGTTGAAGGAGTCACTATACGAGTTTAAAAAATTGATGTATGTGATATAATTGCCTTAATGAGTATTTATTGAAAGAAGGTTATAAAAATGATTATATTTGTCCGTATAATTTCATGAAGAGACCTAAATCCACATATGATATAATTGTTGTATATGTTGACGATTTAAATATAAGTAGAAATCTTGGTGAATTTTCTAAGGCAATTGAATACTTAAAAACAAATTTGAGATGAATGAAAAATAAAGTTTTGTTTTGGGTTACAAATTTAGGATGAAATCATTATACACCAAGAAACATATATAGAAAAGGATGACTTTATGTTAAGGAAGACTCTTTCAACCTTCAAAAGATGATGATAAGATTCTTGGTCCTAAAGTACCATACATATACGTCATTAGGGCATTAATGTTTCTCGCTAGTCATACACGAACCAATATATTATTTCTGTTGAATTTATTAGTAAAATATAGTTCATGTTATATGAAGAGACATGGAATGGAATAAAACAAATATTTCGATAAGGGTATGTTTATTTTACTAACCCATAAAAAACAAGTTTAGTTGGTTTGCGGATGATGGGTACATGTCAGATCCAATATAAGTCTGTTTCAAACCAAATATATATTCACAATTGATGGGACAGCAATTTCATGGCGTTCCATAAAACATACAACTGCATACACTTTGTCTAATCATGAAGGATTTTAGTAATCCATAAAGCTAGTAGAGGATGTGTTTGGTTGTTGAATGTGATATAACACATTTGAGGATCTTGTGTTATTTCTTCAAAGAAAGTGTCGTCAACAATCCTACATGAAGATAATAATCATGCATTGCTCAATTTAAGAAATAGTACATTAAAGGTGATGGGACCAAACATATATTTCCAAAGTCATTCAACAAATTTTGTTTATGTGATAATTGAGCTAATTTATTTACTATTTCACTTTTGTTTTTGACATTTAATAAAGTAGTTTATGATAGTGGTTACGTAACTTAAAGAGTTTAAGTGATGTGACCATCAGGAGGAATAAGTACGAATGCCATTCTTTTTTTTAGGTCATGATTATGTACTCTTTTCCTTTATTAGGTTTTTGTCCTACTGCATTTTACCCAATAAAGTTTTAACAAGGTATATATTTTATAGACATCTAAGGAAAATGTTAGACCATGCGTATCGGGGGATTATTAGTGCTGGCTGGTTCCCCATCTAGCTCCTACACACCATCGCTGCTCCACTAGTTGGAGCTGGTGGGTTCCCTAGCTGGTTCCCTTTTTTTTATTTTCTCTTTTCCCTTTTTCTTCTATCTTTCTCTCTTTTGATTAATATATTTTTTTTATTAATATTTAATACGAGTAGATGTGGGTTGAACGTGGAGGTTTGTGGGTTAGAAAGGGTTGAAGGAGACATATGATGTGAATACTAATGTGGCAGTGGGTTAGAGAAGATAAATAAGGGTTGGATGCTGATGGTCTTATGGGTAATCATGTCTCATAACATATTTTAAACCTCAAATTTATTGACTAAAATACGATTTATTGTTTAAAGTTTACGCTTATAAACAGTTTAATCATAAAACTTGTTAGGATTAAAAGTTTTATTAAAATTTTTGAATTTTGAACGTTACAAATTTTATTAAAATGTAAATTTTAAACCATATTAATTTAACCTTTTTAAGACTTTACACCGGACTTGGACTTTCAAGAGTCAAACAAGCGTGTAAGAAACACTTTGAAAATATACAGAATTTTCATTGGGTAAATCTGGTACATGTAAACAGTTGGTCCACATTTCGCTTCCGATTTAGGATTTATATATAGATCCCAAAACTGAATCACTCTGCACCTTTGAGTCTCGCTACAGCAATCTCTCCCTCTCTGTCCCTCTTCATATTGCTCACAAACAGATCTTAACATACTGCATTTCGGTTCCGAGAATTGAATCACGACAACAAGATTCACATTGATCTTCAATAGTGCGGTAAGATTTTGTTTTCAAACTATTCTCTACCATTGATTTAGTATCTCGTACACTACCTTAGGGTTTTAGAGTTAAACTGATTAGTTAAATCACAATATTGTATCCTAATTGAATGTATTTATTTAAGTTTGTAAAAAGTGAAACAAATTTCTAGCATTTTGAGTAGATCAATGGGAGTTGGTGTGAAATTTTGAACCAGGGTTGTTCTTCTTATGTGTTGTCATTTAAAAGATAGTTTGATGGTCATTTGGGCTTATGAATTGAAATGTGAGGCGGTAAATTTGAATCAATTCCCATGGTTCTTACGGAAACTTGGCTGATCCAAATAAAATCTGGAGGAATTTCTATCATTAGGCAAGGATTTGAACTGAAAAACTAAAATTCTGGGTGTGATCAATCCGGTTGTGATATAGATTTATATAAGATATCTAAGCGGTGGAACCCTGATAATGTCTGTTTAAGATTATGATAGGAAATATCAAATCCCATGTTTCATGTTTGAATTACCACCTATACCTCATCGAAAACTTAGATGATCGAAATGTACCCATTAAAAGTGGAAAAGATGTCTAATGGAACTTGGAAATTCAAGTACACATTATAGTTGTAGGGATTTTGTTCATCTTCTTGATAAGTTTGATTTTCATAGAGTCGGTGACAGAGCTAGAAAAACTCCGGAGAGGTGAAATTCTTACAAATATTGATTACGATTATTCTTTTCGGTGTTGAAAGTTATTTAGTTCCTGAATTTATAATAATTTTTTAAAATCTCTTGGTGACAAAACCTGGGAAAAAGAGAGAAAAAGGGCGGGGGGGGGGGGGGTTTGACAAGGATTAGCCTTTCCTTGGTTCTGCCATTGTATATAATTGTAGATTTAGATAAGATATACAAATGATAGGCCTGTGGTCATATGGACGGTGGACTCATGAATGAATTTGCCCTATTTGGAAGCTTGGATAGTTTTCTGATTCAAAGATCAAAATAGAAGATCCAGATATTACCTTCTCTTTTAGATAGTGCTGACATTTATAAGCATTAATGTTGACAGATGGCTCGCAGTGATTTTACTTAACCATGTAACGTCATTGTTTATCGGTTGTGCTTGTATCATCTGAATTGAATAGTTTTTTGGATATAAAAACATGGTATCACAACCCATGAGCATATCACACGAGCAGAATTCAGGGGTTTCATATAATTTGTAATCGTGTTTCTTGGCTTTAACTGATTTACAGATCTTATAATGTGATTATCCTACGGTTCATTCATATTGTTGTATTTTTTATTTATGTTGGCGGCAGTAAGGCTTAGATCGAGGATGGCTCTTAGAAAACCTGGTTTAATTGCTTTATTTGATGTGGATGGCACTTTAACCGCTCCAAGGAAGGTACACCTTTATATTTATCACTATGTTTAGTGCATTTACAGAGTCCAATAAGCTTCCTTCAAATATGATTTTGTTTATGAAGATATGGTAGAATATTATGATAATTTTTACTAAATATGATTTGGTATAGACGCCATCTTGTCAAGGTTGTTGAATGTTGATGTTAAAAAACATTATTCTTTTAAGATCTTAAGTGGTTTATCTGAGTGGTAATACTCTACAAATCTGTATTTTCCAATTATAATCAAAATTGTCGGGTGAACTGGTAATTACAATTTGACAAGATCACAACAACAATTGTACCCAATCCTGCCTAGGCGGGGTATGGGGGAGGTAAGACGTAGACAATCATATCTCTACCCAAGGGTAGAGAGACTGCTTCAAGAAAGACCTACGTTAGTTCGAATATAGACCTTATGCAGTTCGTTGAAGGAAAAATTATCATTTTGCATTCAGACACGATTTGATGAATTTAAATTTTGAAATCAAATTCTGTTTTCCAAGAATATGACTTATGCTTACAGAACCAAATATCATATAACAACAGATGGTGCTAGAGGGTGTAAGCATAAACCTATTCACACAACATCCTGCTTTTTCTGGTATTGCCATGCAAAGTTTAGTATTTTGGAACATCTTTTGAAGCTATTCTTTTACAATAAGTTCAAATTAGCATTTGATATGGTGTCAAGCAATTACATACCTATGCTTCTTATGTTATATTATTGATATATAGGCATGCTAACATATGTTGGTCCTAGAATGTAAGAAGCTTCTAATGAATTCATTTTGCTTCTAATTCTCTTTGTGAATGAGTAAATATATCGAAATTCAGTTATTGAATTAAAAATATGTATATGCCACCACAGGGTAACAGGTATTTGTTTGTTACTCTTGAATACAATGAGTGTTGTGGTGGTCTGTCCTGTTCAGATATGGGAGGAATGCTTATATAGGTTGTTAGCATATATAATGCATCTAAAGCTTGTACTTCAAAATTGCAGGGGGTTACTCCAAAGATGTTGAAATTTATGCAGGATTTGCGGAAGGTACACTATTTGTTACGTCCTGCACCCTTGAGCACTTCTTTTTGGGGGTGGGGGTATATACTCAATTTTCTTGCTATTTCACCTAATCTGGTATCTTGGTGTCTTCCTGCTTGCAGATTGTTACTGTTGGTGTTGTTGGAGGATCTGACCTTGCTAAGATATCTGAACAGCTAGGGTCAACAGGTCAACTGTGTGCTCTGTTTTTAGCACTTCTTTTCATTAATGAATACAAGATAATGTTGAAGTTCAAGTAAATCTTAACTTATGAAATTTAGATGTATTGCTCCAAGCCTCCAATGATCTTATAATTGTTAATCATTGCTTTGGACCCAAGTTCTTGATTCCAGGCTTTATAAAAATCTATGATCATCCATTGTTTAATTCATTTGTTCCTCCGTTATTCTGGAGAAAGTTCTTGCTCTTTGATGACTTTTTTTTCCTTACATATATAAAAGTATATTTTATATAAAGTTAACAACCTAGCTCCTATCTGCAGTTATAAATGACTATGATTATGTGTTTGCTGAGAACGGTCTTGTGGCTTATAAGGATGGAAAGCTAGTAGGAACACAGGTACCGTCTAAAACATATGGAAGGATCATATTCAATCTTTCCCTGAAAAAGCTACAGTGTCTTCTATAATTATACACATTATATCTCTTAGAAACTACTTCTCCTCGCTAACAACAAAAAGCTGAGGAGCTTGGTGCATGGACGTTTTCCTTATGTACTTTTTTTATATTAATTGATCAATTCTCCCTTGACGGCCTTTCCAAAATACAAATAAAAATTCTCCTTCGATGGGTTTCCTTTGTGCAGAGCCTGAAGACCTTTTTAGGGGAGGAACAGATAAAGGTAAAAGGGTTTTCTTCTGTTTCCTTATGGAATTATAAAGTGTTCTTAGCAATTTAGGGGGTGTTTGGATCATAGCGACTTGAAGAAATAAAACTAGATAATTAGTGAACTGAAGTTAAGAGCAAATACTTTTATTTCAAATAATGGGCAGGTAATTTTACATTCATTTCATTTATCAGTTTTCTAACAAATACTTTATACACACACCTTGAGATTTGATTGTGTTACTTTTCATGCAAATTACTTAAAACTGATTATTGTGGTTACAGTTCACCATAATTAGGTTCAAGTGAAAACATCAGACACCCCCTTATTGTTCTACTTGGTCCCAAGGGGTCATGGAAAGTGATTGGCACATGAATCCCCTCATTCCTGTGATATTAAAATGAACTTCAAACCATCAAACAGGAAAAAGAGACATAAGTCACATGATGTTCTTGCAATTTGAAATTTTTTCAGAAGTCTTACAGGAGTTTATAATCTTTAATAATTAAACATGCACGCCATTATGCAGGAGTTTGTCAATTTTACCCTTCATTACCTTGCTGACTTAGATATCCCAATAAAAAGGTGAGTGAAAACCTAAAATCTTGCAACAATCATTCCATCGTTTTAGCTTCTTAATAGACCCTCATAAATATAGGGGAACTTTCATCGAGTTTCGAAGTGGGATGATCAATGTTTCGCCAATTGGGCGAAACTGCAGTCAAGAAGAAAGAGACGAATTTGAGAAGTATGATAAGGTACACAACATTTATTCCTGGGGGACAAAAGTCTATGTCAACTATTCGATTCTAACAATAACTTGCAATTCAGGTTCATAATATACGCTCAAAAATGGTGGAAGTCCTTAGAGAAAAATTTGCTCATCTTAACCTTACGTTTTCCATTGGTGGCCAAATCAGCTTCGATGTGAGTAACTTCTTGCCTATGAAAACACTAAATATGATAAATTTTTCTATACTGTTAATTTTGCTCAATTTCTTATGAAAATGCTTTGATAGGCTTTTCCACAAGGTTGGGACAAAACTTATTGCTTGAAATACTTGGATGAATTTGAAGAAATTCACTTCTTTGGAGATAAGACATACAAGGTAGTTCTTTTATCTCCTTGAGAGACTAATAATACTTGTGTTGTCTGAAAATTGAGTACACCGTTCCTTGACTTTTTTTGATAGGGGGGAAATGATCATGAGATATATGAATCTGAACGAACTGTTGGTCACACAGGTTAGCTTCTTTAACCACATAACAAATTGAATCGTTTAACTTGGTAATTAGTTCGAAAGGAGTTTTTGATTGGTTGTAAAATAGTTGGAAGTTTGGAACACTCTTCGTTTACAATGTGATGGATTATTGCGGGCTCAAACTGTTTATTTAACTTATTTTCTGATTTTCTAGATTAAATGATGTAGGAAGTTTTATGCATTAAACATCCACTTTGGGTGACTTTCAACGTGTTTGAATTGCTTAACTTTTTGATCATACCCTTTTAAGTAAATGGATTCCGGCTGACACCTTTCATAAATTTTAAACCAAAAGTTACTTATTTGTTCATTGTCATAGTTATAAAAGAAGTGGTAATCAGTAAGGTTCTTCTTCTACATGATTCCTTAATGGTTACTGAAGCGTATTAAAGGAACGGTTGATGGTCAATACCATAACTGCGTTCTTGGTCAACTCCTTGCAATTTTCATGGCATGGTCTGATCTAAGATCCTTTTTATCCTTAGTAACACTAAACTTATCGACCTGTTGTTCTTTGGTTTTCAGTTACGAGCCCTGGTGACACCCTGGACCAATGTACTACTCTATTCCTCACCAAGCAAGCTTAAGGTGTACCTGACTCATCTTTCCTTTGGTTTTCCTTAAGAAAGATGACTCTAGTGCAGCAAGTCTTACTACCCTGTAAGGTTTGGGAAGTAAAGTCCTCGTAAGCAATCTTTTTTGCTTCATATTGCATAGAGATTGATTCTTTTGGTTTTGGTAATTGTATGAAATTCAGAATCTAAATTTGCTCGTGTACAATAAGATTAATGCACTTATATTGCATTTCAAATAGACATGAGTTGTATGGTAAGAAACATGTTTCTTATAAGAAACTAGCATCATTTAGCCAAAGGGTGGGAGAAAATTGCAACAGTTTCTATTTATAAACATATCCTTATTGACTTTTTGGTATTAAAGACCTCTCCTCTTTAGCTTTTGAGCTGTCCTAAACACACACACACACATGTATATATTAATAGGTTTGTGTATTCTATTTATATGTGTGTATTATGACTTTGCTACTGTATCATGTTAAATGTCAGAAGTTTGGTTTGAGTTGATTCAATAACTCGATGAATGCCGTTGAGCAAGACAGTTGTTAGAAAGACGAAGGAGATAGTTTTCTAGAGTCATAGTCAGTGGCATGTCTAGGATTCAAACCTGGTAAGGTTCAACTTAGTTAACGTAGAAATAAGCAAGTCATGAGGGGTTGTATCGGGCTAAAGTAGACACTTTTCATAGGGGCGTTACTAAAATTATATCAAAATGTTTTTTTATACCAAAAAGACTAGCGTTCAAAACTAGTATTGTTTTTGCAATACTATAAAAACACCCAAGAGATAATCATTACTAGTATTAATTTAACACAGCCTTATATATCACACATTGATACTAAATAATTAATAAATTCCTTAAAGAATATTTGGGGCCTATTTCATTATTTATGGGGTTATAATCCGTGTTCATGTTCAGATGTTCTTTTGGTGACTAGGGTTTGTCAATCAATTCATGTATATGATTTTTTTTTTTAATTTCGAGATTCCCGATCTGTGTTCAATTGATTTAGATACAATTTTCTTTGTGTAAAATCATGAAGATTGATGAAGAACATGAATGAAGGAAAAGAACATAATTATTAAAAAACAACCTACAACCTACGTAACAAGTTAGACTATGCGTATAGCCTTCGGGCTTGGTATCAGGTGAGCCTTCGGGCTCATCAAGTATGTCTTTAACAACGGTATGCCTCCTAGGTGGACCAATCGGCATGGTGATTCGGTTCCCCACACCCACAAGCATCTCCTCTCTCTCTTCCCTCTCTCTCTCTCACACACACACATAATAAAAAGAGTGGGAATAAATTGAGTTAGTATAGGTAATGCTATATTAGATATTTGATAAGAAAGAGAAAGAGGTAGAAAAAGTGATATGAGGTTAATATGTCATTTAGGTAAGAGAGAGAAAGGAGGCTATACGCATGGCCTTACTAATTGCATGTATGACAATATGACATATTTTTGAAGGTGGTTATATATTTAAGTAGAACGTAAAGTTGGTTTGTTGTATAAAACGACAAATTTAACAAAGTTTGTTATATTTTCGCGTATTTTGCCCGACTTTTTAAAAAAACAAAGATTTAACTTATATTCAATTATATAGCATTTTGATTAATTGATAGAATTTGTCGCCAATTCAAAATGTACCTACTAAATGACTCGGATGAATTTCATTGTTTCATTGCTTTAATTTTCATACAACAAATCTCCAAATTTGCCATCAGTATGTAACTAATGCAGTCTAATTTAATGTTTTTGTACCAGTTTGCTGCTTGCGAACCAACTTCTTGAACTTTGTATGTGGCTGGGGAATGTTAATAAAATTATTGCTTTTCAAAAAAAAAAAAAAAAGTTAAATCGAGTTGTTTTCATAGCGTTGACTGTAAATCTTTACTAATAAGACATAATCTTGCTGCCTTAAAATTTTTTTTTTTAAAACCAACCTGCTATTTCCAATTTATGCCCTAAATCATTCACAAATTGACAAAAAAAGATATAGGGATTGATCCATAAGTTGGTTGATTATTTTCCACATAGAACCATAGAAATGGGATTAAGATCACTAACTGCCATGTCTTCTTTAGAAGAGAGAAGCGTGTTGTTCTTAGTTCACTATGATGATAGCTTTTTTAAGAACTTCTTTATGATATTAATTAAATAGATAATAAATTCTCTAAGATTACTGCTATTTGTATATACCAAATGGCCTTTGCATAGTGATATCAAAATGTAATTAAGATGTCACTTTCTTTTTAAGATCGAAGTTCAAGTTTTATTGTGTACATAAATGTTGATTTGGGGGATGTGTATAATCAAAAGAAAAGCTATCCAAATGTAAGGTTATATAAATTAGAAAATTTAGCATTTTTCATGTAAAACAGAGAGAAAATCTAGCATTTTTCATGTAAACAAATAGAAAAGTTAGTATTTTTCATGTAAAGTAAATCTAAGAATGTATCTAAATTTATTTATATCAAATTCAAAAAGATTGTTTAATAAAATAAAATACTTCAAAATTTTTGAAAGAACAAAATCATGGGGCATGACTCAATATAAAATCAGTCTTATATACGGAACATTCAATCTCAGACGATCATGATCAACAATTGAGATTATAACCTAATATACATCTTATGTAAATCTAATATGTACTTTCCGACCGAATATGTAGTTTGTAAAATCGAATATGTAGTTGTAATCTCAACCATTGATCATACAAATCTAAAGACTGAGATTGGTTCTGTAAGTTTTGTATATAAGTTTGCATCATTGATCATTGTTTCAAAATCATGTATCAAACTATTTAATGGATTTCATTAAATAGGAAGGAGGATAAAACGTCAAAATAAACTGTGGTATCCATTGTTTTTTATAAACGTTATCCCGTAAAAGAAGGCTGCAGGGACCGAAATCGACAGTTAGCAATTAATTCAGGGGGCTTTCATGTAGTTGTCAATTTTCGTTGAATGGAATGTTCTTGATCATAATCTTCGTTCAGCTCGATCATCCGTGTGAGAGAGACTGTGAAGCAGAAAACAAACTCTCTGCAAGCGAAGTCTATGGGTGAAGATCATATACCAGTAATGTTTCTCACCGATTTTCTTAATATTTAAATTTAATCAGCCTCCTTCTGCTTGAATTCCTCAGTGACTTCTATCGTTTCCTTTGTCTTGATTTTGTACGTTAACCAGTGATTGTACTTGCCAGAAATGAACTCCAATTATTTTACGCATTTAATTCGGCATGAATCTGGGAAAATTAGGATAAAACTCTTTATAGTTGTAGGTATATATATGTGTTGATCGTATGGTTGTGTACATACGAGCCAATCTATCCTGAAATTTACGATTCAGGACTTTTTAGGGCTTGAGAATCTCGTTCAAAGTTTTTCTGCCAATGCTGCAGTATTTTATTTGGAAACAGTTGACTGCAAATCAATGAACTGGCAATTCTATGTAGTTTTGCATAGCATTACCATATGATAAGGGGTTTTTGGATGTGAAAGTGATCATCTAATTATTTCAAATACTTTATATGATTATTTGGCTATTTAGGTGTCAAATTAATGGCTTTGAATAATCGAAGTGATACTAGCCAGAACAAAGCTGGTTTTCCACTTTACTAGCATTACGAATTTGCCACTCAACATCATCAATTAGTGATTATTCACAACTTCAAGCAACAAAAGCTATCCAGATACTCTCTTTCGTGCAACATGTTTATTTAAGCTAACTACGTAATTTTCATTATTCAATATCACATAATCACTTTCATCCAAATATCCCTTAATTCACACATTTTATCCCCATCTGAGTAATACAAGTTCACCTGGATATTGCAGCTACCAGAGGGATACATCGATGTTGGTGAGCCTGAGACTCGTAACTGTGAGATCAAGCTGGTTAGTAAAGCCTAAATCATTTGATTGCTATTCTATTTTTTGTTGGTGTTTTAGTAAAAAAAAGTTATAAGTTGAAATAAACTATCTTACATGATAAAAGATCTGATGTGAACTATGATAGACTCTAATCCTCTATGGTATTGAACTGCAGAGAGTAAGCCCTAAGAAGAGAAGGGAAAAAGTTTGTGTGGGTTGTGGTGCTGGTTTTGGAGGTGATAGACCGCAGGCAGCTGTTAAGTTACTTCAAAAAGTAACAGATCTCAACTACCTTGTGCTTGAATGCTTAGCAGAACGCACCCTTGCTGACAGGTACCAAGCGGTGAAGTCAGGCGGTGATGGTTATGACCCACGCAGTACGTTTTCATCACTCATTGCTTCTTTAGCTCTGTTGCAGAGCTAACACTTCTGCTAACCACACTTCAATTAATTTTCATACAAACCATCTATACTCTATACTAATATATAAAACAATTAGTTTTCTCTTTCCTAAAAGTCTTAATCTCTTAATTTTAAGTAATTTGAAATTACTAATTTACCCTTCATTTAAACCTAAAAGGAAACCATTAAATAGAGTTAATTAGATTCCTAAATACCATTAAAGTAACTAAACCTTCCATAATAAATAATGTTTTAAAATTTCAAGTCAATTCAAATTAATGTTTAACATATAAGATATTAAATACAAGTTAAAAATTAAATAAAAAGTCCTTCACAAAAATAATATTTTAAATATTCTACCTTATAACAAATATTTAATTTAAGTATTAGAAAATGCGTATGACTAGAACTTAAAAACCTGATAACATGTAACCCAAATTTATAAACATTTTCGGATTTTTATAAAGGGCAAAATGCATTAAAATACAATTAACTTTGTCTTAATTATCATTTTATACAACCAACTTTAAATTCTTAAAAATAATACAAACAACTTTCATAATTCTCTCATTGTATGCAAACAACTTTTTTCTGTGTCTAATATTTAGCTACCATTGTATACAATGAACATTTTTATAATTTTTATAGTATACAACAACTTACATACAATGTGAGGATTATAAAAGTTGATTATATTGTTTTAAGAAAATAAAGTTGACTGTATACAATGATAACTAAGACAATGTTTATTGTATTTTCATGCAATTTACCCTAGTATTAATGAATTAGATTAGATGTTTGTTTAATACACTATGTTTTAAAAAATGATAAATATAGAGATATTAAAAAAATATTACATAATTATAAGACCTGGAAGAAATGATTATTTAAAATTATGATAAATAATGATAAGACATGGAGTAGTGTTTATAATACATTGTTTAAAAATCAATCAAATAAAAAGTGTTAGAATTTTCTAATCAAATTAATTAGTTTTAACCTTTTATTAATATTAACATATTTAGTTTATATATAAAAAATTGTATTTTAATTTGTTTGAAATAATTTTAGCATTGAACCCAAAAATCTATGAACTAACACAAAACAAATACAGGTTTATGGGATCCGACAAGGTTGTGGTTGGTTTCAAGGTTCGTGCTTCCCGCTGTATGGTTCAATTTTCGCTGTTAAGTTCGTGGTTGCTGGTATGGTTTCAAGGTCCATGCTTCCGGCAGGGATCCGACAAGTTTTCAAGGTCGTGGGTTTCAAGTTCCGGTGCAGAGTTCATATGGTCGATGTTAGTGAGTTTCAAGACATGTTGTTGATTGTTCGAGATCCGCTTTTGTTTCAAGATCAAGATCTGTTGTTGCCTTACTTTCCCTTGTTTATTCAAGACTCGTTGTCGATGTTTGTTGGAAGTGCACATGGTTTGTGTTCAGTTCGAGTCAAGGTTGGTCATGGTTCGGGTCTTTAGATCCAAGGGTTGTTGCTTTAGTTCGTGGTATAAGGGTTGTTGATCCAGTTTAGGTTTATGTGTCCTAGGGTTCTGGTTCAAGTTGTTTAAGGTTGTTTCGAGTTCAAGGGGTCAAGACTTGAATGGCCCGAGTTCCGGTTCGTGTTCATTGCTCCATTTCGTTTTCATGTTCACGGTTGTTTCAAGGTCGTAAGTTGTTGCTCCAGTTCTAGGTAGAGTTCAAGTTGGAGTTCAAGGTCGAGTTCCAGTTGTTTTGTGTTTATGTAGGTTCAAGTTCGTGTCTGTCCTTTTGTGGCTTGCTAGTGTTGGTTTTGGTTAGTTGGTTTCGCCTTTTGGTTTGGTTCGGTTAGTTTTTGATTTGAATAGTCGAGTTTCATTATTCTTGTAGTTTTGTTATACTACTAGCATCTTGCCGGTTTCAACTTTAATAAAAATAATTTTCCTTTCAAAAAAAGAATACATATTGTTGGCTTTTTTAATTATGTATTATTTTGAGAAGATGATTTTTACACAACAAAAGTGGTTATACACAACAACTTTATGTATAATAAACATGTATCATGTGCATTAACTGCTTATACCCGTATGACTAAAAACTGTTGTATACAAATAAGCTCCTATTATTTTATCGTAATAAGTCTTTTGTGGTAGTAAGTGCAAGTTTGTTATTCAAAATAGAATTGCTGCAAGTAATTAAAGGAGATGAAGTAATTATATATTCTTAAGTTTTTTTTAAGAAAAGAAAGCGAATAAAAAGAAAGAAAAAGGAAGAGGAGGATAAGATTTTGTTCTTTGGTTGGAAGGAAAAGAAAGAAAACGAAGGGGGGTCTCATTTCCTTCCCAACCATCCCACTTTTATAAGGAAAGATTTTTAACAAAATAACTCATTATTCTTCCTCATTTTCCTTTTCTTCCTTTTTTTAAAGAAACTCAAGAACACATAATTTTACTTGTTTTCTTTCCTTCCAGAAAATAACTCGAGAACATAGAAAATTAGTATTTTTTTTCATATTTAAGGGCTTGAGTCGATATGTATGTAACCATAAAATAAATTTTCAAAATCGCGTATGTTATCTCCAATTTTAGCAACTCTTAATTAGTACTAGCTAGAAGGTGCTTTATCTTCAAAAAGGTAGGTTCAAGAAAGGATGGTTAGCCACGTTAGTCTAATTGGATGTATACGGCAAAAAGAATCTTCAAAACTTTTTTTAACAACAAAAAAATTACTTTAGATAAAAAGCTTCGAATCCATCATCATTTCACCTAAAAACTAAAATTTTATTAGACCAAGCGTATAGCTAAACCCGAGCCCCTTCGGGTGGCTTCGGGTTAATTTGGGTATCACGGGAACACCCCCACGGGAGGCTTCGGGTTCCACCCTCTCGGGTTCACCCACCCTATCAACCTAAAACTATTTTTTTTATTTAAAGGTCGATTGTGCAGAATT
>JAUEJL010075316.1:0-16003 GCA_032274825.1 Drosophyllum lusitanicum | reverse complement strand
AAAGTTTATGTAGTTTCAGTTTATAAATCAAAGTTTAAGTTTAGTTTTATGAGTTTTTTTGAAGTTTGATCCTGTCATTAACCCTCCTTACTAATGTCTAAATCTCAGTAAAGGTCGAACAAGTCAATTTTCTTTTGTTGTATGAATTCTGGAGAATATGTTATTTGAAATCGTATAAGTCCAAACAGTGAAGAGTTAAACTGCCAACGTCACCAGAATCTAGACCTCATCAAATAAATCCCTGCTTGCTGTCACTGCAACCACCATGTACTACCAATTTGTGCCGCCTCCACTTATTGCCACCGGAAATCTTGACATTATTCTAGGAAACTGTTGGTTGTCGTCACCAGAAGCCTCCCCAACTATTCAGTTCTTGCCTCACCGAAAGTCTGAACTTCAAATGTCTCTGTTTTCGTGTGTGCGTGCGTGTGTGTGGGAGAGAGAGAGAGAGGGGGGGGACTTGTTTAACCAGATACATATAACATATAGCACACATGGCTTAATGAAAAAACTTTTGGTGGTTGTGTTTGTTTTCTCTTTGGTCTTTATTAATTTATAAAATCATTGCTAAAGCTTGTAACTGATCTATTATTTGTTTTAAAATTTTTAAACAATAACAGTAACATATAAAAAACTTAAAAGAGCATTGAATATAATCAAAAGAAAGGAAAAGGCTAACATGGTCAACCAGATCCAACCCCCGGCCGTCCATCCCAAATTATCCGACCCTTGGCCATCCATCCCAAATTGTCGTGAACCCATTTGAAAGAAATAGTCAGTTTTGACCTGTTACCCAACAACCCATCTTGCCGGGTATACTTTTTACTAGGGGTGAGCATGGGTACCGGAAATACCGAACCATACCAGCACCATACCGGTACCGGTACCGAATTAGAGTTTCCGGTCCGGTACTCGGTACTTGAAATATTGCTAAATAGGTACTCGGGACTCGGTATTCGGGACTAGTACCGAACCAACTAGGTAAAATAGGTAGTTGGTACCGGTACCGTATATGAATATTCGGTACCTTCTTTAAATCAAATTCGGTATTCGGTAAAATCGGTACCGATCCGGTACTATGCTCACCCCTACTTTTTACCATCATACCTATGTAAATCAGTATTAGAGTGTGGAGGGAAGTTATAAAGAAGCCTCTAGAGCAGAAGGGCAGCAGTTTTCCTGTTACGTGCAATCATAACCGCATATGGCCCTGCATCGAATGTATAGGCCATCTGGACAACAGGACAAGCTCTCAAATTCAGTCCTCATTCCAGATGTAAATATTACATATATACATATGCATATACATATTGATGTACATACATACATTTGGATTGGATGGGTGTTTAACATCCTATAATAATATTGAAATAGGACATAGACCTGAGGTGTTCCTTCTGCATGATTCCATTTCTCAACACAGCCGATTATCCTGCAATAACATCAGTGTTTAAAAGTGCTTAAAGTTAACTTATCATTATTCCTGTAGAGCTAAATTAAGGTTAAAACTTAAAACTATTAAATAGAGCTATAATCTTGCCTATGGGAAGTGTCATTCATGTAGAATATAGGGGGTATGTGTCAAGGCAAACTGCATGAAACTGATTGCTGTCTGTACAGGCTAGACGTGAAAAAGCCGGGAAATCATGGTTTTGGATGGCGTCTTCCATTTGGATTATACGCTTTGGCACAACTTCCTATTTGCATTTAATATAAGAAAGTAAGCTTGCTTAACAAGATTACTTATTCGAAGAGACACCAAATATTTAGATATTACAGAGATGAAACACAAATAAAGCAACAAAATATGTCCACCGAACATAAGATCATTCTAATTAGAAGGAAATGTGAATATTTTATTAGCACAAATGAGGGGCACTAACACGGCTTATGATCTTGACTTATAGGGATCAAAATATACCTTGGCTCTATGTTGAATAAGTGCACTAGTTTCAACGCTATCACGCATTCCTGAGGTGCTACTAGTTTCCTTCTGTCGTGCACTTACCTACACATATTAAGACATCCAGCACACCATTTTATTAACATCGAATTACTAATAAGAGGAATGGACCCACTTAACTAGTACAGAAATGTAAGCAATTTACCACAGCTCATACAAGAAATTACATGTCGACCACAAAAACATAACTTAAACAGAAAACGAACAAAGCAAAGAAGAATATCTTAGTTCATCAATCGAAGATGCTAAAATTTTAGAACAAAATGAGCTACAAGTTAATAAAAGAAAGGAAACAAAGGAAAGAACATACCATGGCAATGATAATTACAAGCTCGTCCCAATGTTTCTCATCTGCTAGATGAACAGCAATGCTGTCACTGCCATCCTCCTCCTACAATAAGTACAGAAAGCTTAAGTAAAGAATAGTTGGTCCCATGACCAAACACCTCTTCTAGCAAAAACAACTTTCAGTTATAAAGTCAAAAACCAACATTTCCCATGATCCACTTGACAAATCCACCATATAAACTATGACACACACTACTTGAGCCTTGCCTGCTCATAATTTATACATTATAAAAGTTGTCATCAGCATTCATTTGCATAAATACATGACTCTGTTCAAGTGGGGACTATAACAAATAGCTGATAAGATGCTACAAACATTGAGGTGCTTAACTACACTATCTCATTATACACGAAATACTAATTTTGTCTACATATTAACTTGAAGAGCCACTATGTGTTTGTCTGTGTGTGTGTGAGAGAGAGAGAGAGAGAGAGTGCGAGAGAGAGAGAGAAAGAGAGAGAGAGAGAGAGAGAGATCCTGTGTGCTGATACATTACATGGATGTTGAATACAGATTGACACATAAAAATTGATCAAAAAGCAAAGGCGAGAATATATCAAGGCCCTGGAAGCCACCTCATAAGAACTGGAAAAGAACGTACCTAGCAATAGCAGAAAGTTGGCTGTTATCTTCTTTCAGATTCATCAGCTTGGCAAGGGAAAAAAACTGCACAAGTGTAAAAGATCACAAACTCTAGGCAGTAACGAACATCATGTATGTGTATACGGAAAGTATACCATGTGTAATTGGGTAAAAACCGATAAGTCATTTTCAATTTCTTAATTCATAAGAATAACAAAGGTCAATATTTTGTAAGTAATACTATTTTTATGTTTTAAAACAATCCTCTCACTTTTAGGATGATTGGGAGTTGGGAGTGTGAGTTTTTCCTTTCCTTCGTTTAAAAAATCGAGTTCACTTCAGAGTTCAGAGACAACGTGAAGTGTGAATAATACTATTCACGTTGATGTGAAAGACTATGAATATTTCACTATATGGTATATTATACGTTGTTTAACGTTATGGTTTCAAGTCTGTAAAATGTTTTTATGTTTGAATCATATCTGTTGAGGTGTAGTTGTATAGTCATTAAAAGTGTTTAATAGGTCGATTGTCGGTTTTATGAATTTAATTGGTGGATTTAATTGGATTTTAGAAAAAAAAATTAACCAATCATAATATAAACCAGAAGTATACTAAATTAAACCAATCCAACCGAATAACTATCATGTTAATTGGTTCGGGATCAAAGAAGAAATTTGTCAAAAAAAATCACATACAAAACTTGCTATTAGTCATACGCTGCTTAGCACTTAACTACTATATCGTCAAATTCAAATAACTCATATTATCATATTAGGTACAAAATACTTAAAATTATCCGTCAAGACCATCATTATAATTTCTAAAATTATAGATACTTGACTTTTCTTTATCAATAAAAGCTTTTAAGGAAATATCGTATTCAATAATTCATAAAAATAACTCAAACGAAATAGATTATTTCGAGACAATTATATAATATTATATATATCATCAAAATTAAAATACAATTCTTTTATTTATTCGGGCAATGGTCAGACCCCAAAAGAAAAACTTAAAATCAAAATTCAAGTCATAATTCGATTAAATATTCGAGTGTACCAAAACACTGAAATTGCTTTTCCAAAAATTAGTGGTTTCGTGGTTAACTATAAAATATATCGTGTAAATATGTCGTTATTATCGGTTAACTAAACTTTTAATGTCAAATTATGGTTTTAAAAAACATTTTGTTAATTTATGGGTGTGTTAGGCAATGAGATTATGGAGGATTATAGGGGCTTGGGATTCTAATTTTCATAATCCCCAACCATCTAGCCTCGTTCGGGTGTTAAAATCTTGAGAGGGTTATTAAAAACATAATTCCTCATAATCTCCTAAAATAAAAGTCTTTTCAGATAGCTTATGGATGAGGCTTGTGATTATCAATTAATCAGCCCCAGCTAGTTTCGCCAAACACACCCTATATTAGATCTATGACTTTGATCAATTACGATTCAATTATTTGTTTTTTCTACTCACCTCCAATTTAATACACCGGTAAAAAGAAAATCATACTATGCATCGCTAAAATCTTTCATAATCATCATTTTGTATATATTTACAAGAATAAAATATATGTTTATATATGTTATAATTCTCATAAATACTCATCATTTACTATTTTACTTTTTTTACGTTGTTTATGATCAAGCTGCACATCTCTTTCTTTATATAATTGAATTATAGATTTTGATAACCACAACCTAAGAAGACCTATTATGAGGGGAGTGGTGACCTCCTCATAAGCAGCTATACCAAACGACGCGGCTCCATACCCTCAGAAAACTGTATTGGCCCGGAAAATGACAAGTTGAAAATTCCGGGCTAATACAGTATAACCGAGGACCACTAAATCCATATTGCAGTTTCACGAGGACCTGCACCCCTCCGTTCAACTCCCTTCTATTGTAAGGAACCGGAATTTACTCTGTCTTTTTTCGGTTTAATACAATTTATTGAGGGTATGGAGCTATGTCAGTCGTTTGGGCTGTGAATAAGAATAAAATAAATTAATTTTTAGTTTTATATATAGTAACCTTTTTTCATATATGAATAAGGAGATAACTAATAAAAATATAAAAAATTAATTATGAAAAGGTTTATGTGATTACCATTTTTATTATTATACACCGTAGGTTATAATATATTTTCAGCGGAATTAGATATCACATCCCTCGAGAAATCGAGGATCGCCACACACGATAAACGTGGTTAAAATATATAAGATTTCATGGGAGGGCCCATTAGATACGGCATTACCTTCAAATTTTGTGGATGAATCAAGTTGGACGATGTCGTTGTCGGGGAGGAGATGAAGAAAACAAACTTTTCTTTCAGATTCCAGAACCTAGTCATCAAATTAACAGAACACATTCGTGTTTTGATTTTGATCGATAAAGAGCAAGAACTGCCCTCCATCTGTTTGTTTTAATTCCTCTGTAAGTTTTTAACTTTTTCCACTTAATGAATTCATCTGGGGCTGTTTATATTCTGTTGCTTTTTTTTTGTATGTTGTTCTGTTTTGAGCGTACCTCTTTCATATACAAGATGGACTGTCATTTAAGTTTTTGTACCTTGAAATTTTCAATCTTTCAGTTACATATCATGTATCTTGATTCTCTGTTTTTTGCGATCACTAATCATGTCGTAATTATTATTTCGTGGGTTACTATGGTAATAGATGAACTAATGGCTTATTAATTCCACTAGTTTGGGCTTATATAGTTATATTGACTGTTTATGACTTGCTTTTGAGTTGATTATTTGCATTTAAGATGCGGTTTTAGGGGAATTATGGAGTGCAACAGTCGCTTATGATGCAAAAAGATTAACCACTAGAAGTTATGTTACTTGCTTTAGAATCTTGCACATGATATCCCTTTTAAGGTTCTTTTATTGAAGCACAAGTGGCTACTAAAACGAGGATAATGTCTTAAACGGAGTCATATTACTCCATTTTGCAGAAGCAGACTCATATAATCATTGAGAAACTGAGACAAGCCTGTTAAGCTAAGTTGGAATGGCGTCAAATAAAAACATTGATCCTTGTATTCCAAATTTATTAACGCTTATTTATACAATTAGAAATATGGATCCCACTAATTTATCGAAAGTGTTACCTTATTTCTTACAACTTCGTCTTCACATTTGCATCTAAGAGGATGCACCGATGTGCACTTTGAAAGTGTTTATGTGGTATTGAATAATCTCAATCACATGTTAAGTTGTAATGAAACATGGTGAATTAGATGGTATTTGCATTTGCATGTGTTGCTTTAATCAGTGAATAGTCACTTTTGCAACCATTTACAAACCAAACACCACCTAAGGAATCTTACTTTATCTTTTTAATAATCAGTTTTACGGAGCTACTAGCAAACTGGATTTTTCAGAAGTAATATTTGAGTCGTAAATTATCAGATATGAAGCAGAAACCAGTCACCTAAACATTAGAAGCTAATTATCTCGACTTGAAGTTGCAATAATTACATAATCACTTTGAAAACGCACATCCAAACACCCCTTGAGATTTATCAAGAATTTAGAGTCATGTGCAAGATTTATTTAGTGTTTGTTCATTCGTATTCAACAGTCTTTGTTAGATCCAGATGATAATTTACGGAATATAATGAAAATATGAACGTAATACATAATCAGCCTAATTTTGAGAGGCAACCTTCTCTCCACATGACCTTACTTTTGAGAGGTCGGTTGTCTCCATGCTTAACTTAATTTCTACTCCCTATTCATAAGCACCCTTTGCCTTGGCATAGAATTGCCAACTCTCTACTGTATACACATATTATTGTGTGCATTATTAATTGTTACAAAGATCCCCTGTCCTCACTAACTGTATTATTCTCTACATTATTGATTCTACATTAATTCCCTCAATCTACACTATTGAAGTAGATTCTTTTCAATCATCATCTAAATAGGAGGTTACTCCACCATCCATTTTTTTCATCTATTCATCATTGTTTTTGACCGGAGTGCAGCTCTGACATGTATTTGGAGCATGTTTCCTTTTATCGCATACTATCCCTTGTGCTATGGGGCTTGATTTCATCTTTCCACTATCTAACATTAGGATTTCCTTGTGTATAAATTCAGCGGCAGCTGGAGGTAACCTTGGCTGGGCCAATCATTATTGATGAGTTTAAACTCTTTCCGGCATAAGTCCTAAAACTTCTCTTGAAGGCTACTGCCATTTGCTTTAAGATACCATTAATTCCTAGGGCTCTCTTTGATGAATATCGAACCTTCTCAAAGGGCTCTCTTGAGAATTAGTACATCTGCTTTATCAGAATGAATAAAATAGTTGTAATGATATGTTTCATTATCTTAAAAATATATGTCCTGCTGAAAATATTTTAAGGACCAGGGTATCCTTGGGTGTAAAACATCCATTATTTCTATAACATTCTTTTACAGATGACTAAATCCGTCCTAAAAGACAATTTCTGAAAAAAATGGTGATTTAAAACATATTGAATTAACTGCCCCAAAAGTAAACAAGTATCTTATTTCCTTAGGGTCGCTATCTTGTATATAATTATTTCGAGTAAAAGACCCTGAAAAATCAACATATCTTGAATCGAATTATGGAGTTCATATGACTCCATCATTTTTAGTTGTCTCTCTGGTTCAGAGACAATGGTTCTATCCATGGGTGTTTAGTTTTGTATCAATATGCATTTTTAAAACATTCAAGTAATTCACACAATATAGCTTATAAATTATGGAAATACTAAAGTTGTGTAACTAACTAACCTAAAAATTGCAAGTAACAGTATTTTCATATGCTTGTTGATAGGATGGAGCTTATGTTGACAAGTGATGCCACTAGTCTGAATTACTGGTTGACCTGGAAGTTCTTGGTCTGCATGATATGGGTCTTTACTCCCATAATTATAGCATCATATCTTATTTGGAAACATGAAGGTTCTAGAAATATGAACACTGCTAAAGAGGTCACACATCAAGAAAGGGCTTGGTTTCTTTATGATTATGAAGCATGGATGCCATGTATTAAGGGAATACACCCTATTTGGTTAATGGCTTTCCGAATTATTTCTTTTTGTTTGCTTCTAGCAGCTGGCATTACCGATGTCGCCACTCATGGAACTGACTTATTTTTTTATTATACTCAGTAAGCTTTTTTCGTCTTTCAGTTTACCAGAGGTGGCAATTTTCTACACATTTACTTATTGAGCCAATTTGGATTGTGTTTTATCTCTAATGAGTAAAATAAATGAGTAGCGAAAAAGGAAATGAGGCAAATTGGTTTAACAAGTTAAAAGTCACCCTAAATGCTTTTTCATGCATATATGATATAACCTACTAGCTACTAAATCACTTTTTCAAAAACTTAGATTGTTTTATGATACTTTTTTCTAAATAATTTATAAAGTATTTTTATAAATCGGAAAATAGTGCTTCATGTCGACCCAACGCAGCCCTGCCTGTTTTACCAATTAAAATATCCGTTTTGAGTCTTGACCTGTCACACTATCCTCCCAACCATCCCTTTTGCCAACTTTATATGCCTGTGCAATGAAATTGCAGCTTGTATATCTGCTTGATATGCCGTTGTTCTACTCTATGCCTGTGCAATGAAATTGCTGCTTGTATATCTGCTTGATATGCCGTTGCATGATCTGCAGGTTGCTAATCTATCAAATAGATTTTGCAGGATGGTAATTTCCCATCTGTAACTAGTAATTGTTGTTGTGCTAACAATGAGTGTTTGATGTTTTATATAGGTGGACTTTGACCTTGGTTACTTTCTATTTTGCGGTATGTGCCTTTTCTTTCTCTTTTTATCCAAGACCTCATTTTCAAATTTGATTGTTTATTGTGCAGCGATTTTCATTAAGCTTAAAATAATATGACAATTCATTGCTTTTTTCATTGATTTCATGATTTGTTACCATTGTTCTTATCGATGTCTTGAAGTTTGTTTGCAGTTTGGATCATTGCTCTCGGCTTATGGATGTTTCAGGAAACATAGGACACATGATGTGGTTGCTGATCAAGAATTTTTATTGCCTCTCACTCGTGAGGAGAATACAACAAATCAGTATGTGAGGAGTCATATTGTGCTAACAGCTTCATTTTGGGGACACATCTTTCAAATTATTTTCCAGGTATGCAATTGTCATTAGTTGTGGGCTAGTTATGACTAATGATTTTTCACCATGAATTTAAGTTAAGTCAGAGGTTAATGAAGTTCGGAATTCACAAACATATAAGGATACATTTTTGCACATAAAAAGCAAATCACGAGCTACTACTATCTTTCACCATGATTTCCATGTTTTATGTTCTTTCTTTGAGAGTCAATTGAGTGTTTTTTTCTTAACAGAGAAACCTCATCTTAGGCTTCTTTCCACAATTGGGAATTTGGGATCTTAGGTTCATAACTATATTATGTGAAACATCTTAGATTATGTACTTCTGTTTTCTCTGACTTACCAAAAAAATCTCATAGGCTTCTGTTTGTTATATGTGTATTTCCTTTGCAATTTTTTCATGTATTTAGACCTTGGATCAATTTCATATCCATCTTAAATCCAAAACTTTGCTAATTCCTTTCTGATGATTGCATGCCTGACATTTTATGTTGCTTATGATGCTTCACTTATTTGTTGAATATAGATGACTGCTGGGGCGGTGATGCTGACAGATTCTGTTTATTGGATTGTTATTGTTCCATTCCTTACCATCATTGGTTATGAAATGGGTTTTGTGAGTACTCACACACACACACATGTCCTGTATTACAAATTTACAATTCCCTCGTTGATCGTTTGCATTTTTTCATATTTAGTAGTTGTCCTACGTTATGAACCTTGATGATAGTGGTCAAGTGGTAGAACCAGAAAATCTATGAGAAGCGGTTTAAATCACAAACCAATCACAACTTTTATTTTGGGAGGAGAAGATTGTTTGATTTACGAAATGAACCTAATTCCATGAACTGGATCATATTGCTTTACGTACTGGTGGAAAGATGTGAGAAAATGGGTGGGTCGCGCAGGTTGGGTAATGGTTCAAGACAAGTAATGTTTAACGGGTAGGAATGACCTGTAACACTTTTTGTTCAGAGTTTTTAAAATTTCTATTATTAAATTTTGTCTCAGACATGATTGCAAAAGATAATTCATTATTAAGGTAATCTTGTTTTTTAATAAAATGATTTTGGAAGTTGTATGCATAAAAAAACACACTTTAGATGACTTTTGACCCTTTTCTTTGCAACTGACTTTTTTATTTAACCCCTTAAATATAAAACATAGTTCAAATCAACCCATTGCGTCAAGACTCAAAGACCACCTCCTTTTTTATGTTTTTCTGAGAATTTGTTCACAGCTTCCATACTTCTCTTATCATCTCTCTTATTCCAGTTGACGATTGTTGCACATTCACTTAATCTTATTTTGCTCCTTGGGGACACAGCCTTGAATAGCATGGTAACGTTTCCTATCGTTTAGTCATCATATTTTTTGTGGTTTAATTTCTGTTTAATTATATGTGTTGGTTCTATGAACTTAAAAATGTTTGGAAACAATATTTCAGCACTTCGCTTGGTTCAGGATATCATACTTTCTATTGCTGACTGCTTTCTATGTGCTTTTCGAGTGGATTCTCCATGCCTTTGTTGCAATGTGGTATGTTGTTTTCACCTCGCCTTTGTGCACATCTCAAATGTGAATCCCTTTCATTCTTGTTCTGTTTTTCACATTACTCCTCTTCATTCCAGGTGGCCATACCCGTTTCTTGACTTATCTGTAGAATACGCTCCACTATGGTATGTATTTTTGTTTTTCAAACATATAAGCATCAACACAATACTAAGACAATGTTGTTTATGTTGTGGGGCCCCTTTCATTTCTCCTGTATCAAATAAACATCACTTACTTTGTTTTTTTAAATATATTTATAGTTGACCAACAGATAGAACTAAAAACAGTTGGAAGTGTCAAATCGATTTAGGGTCATTTAAAGCATATTCAAGTGTTAACCTTGTAAATTACATTATTCAAAACAGTGGGATCATGATAGATTTGTGTTCGTATTTTATATACTAACTACTTACATAACTTTTTAGTAAAAGACGAAAGGTGGTCAACTCTACCCCACCCATTTTGATCTAGCATAACTAAATCCGTTTTTACCCAAACCAGTCTCAACCCTTTACCCCCTCACCTGCCCAACCCATATTCTAAGAAGGAAATTTTAACCAATTTATGCCAAAATTGGTCATTTTGGGCCATTTTTTATTGCCAGTGGGTCAGATTGTAAAAGTTTTTAAACTTTTTTCTAAGACAAGAAGTGATTGACAAGTCGGCATAATCCATACCGCCCAACTTGTCTCGACCCGTTGAGTAAATTGCCCATATTGCCACCTATATCTCTCCTCCCACCCCACTTTTTTTCTGTAACTTAAGAATCTGATCCATCTTTCAGGTTAATCTAAGAAGATTAAATTATCTTATATCTTTACAACGTTGTGTAGGTACTTGATTGTTGCATTATGGCATCTTCCAAGTTATGGCCTCTTTTTGCTGGTTGTGAAACTTAAGTATTACATTTTGGTTCGATGGTTTCCTCAATCGTATCGGTCTTTAAGATGACATTTTCTTCAAAAGACATCTTCAGAGTCGCATGCATAAAACATTTGCAGCAAGATCGGTTGTTTTGATGATGACATTGTCCTATACATGATGCCGCTATTCTTTTTCTATGAATCATAATACTCGTACAATCGAAAGTAGTTGTTTTTAAGGGGAAATTACATTAAATGTCCACGAACTTTCACTTTTGTCTCGCCTAAGTCATTGAAATAGGAGACAGACATAATTATTGGATGCCATCGTTACGTTTATATGTGACCCTTTGTCTTATTTGTCAATGTACTTTCACTTGTGTCCTATTTTGATCATTGAATTTCTTGTTGTGTCAAATTAGGCATATGCGGCATTTTTTTATTATAGAAGATCGACGTAATCTATGTAAAACATTTTTTATAAATTGAACATTTGTATCTTTGCTTCACCCGTCCATGTGACCATGTATGTCTTTGGTAGTATTCATTAAGTGATTAAACGCCTTGTGTATTTTTTTTCCAAGTTCAATGCATAAGACGTGTTGCAAAGTCATGGCATGAGCCGAGAAGATTGTTTGGTTTGGGATCAAACAAACAAGGAGGTCTATAAACAAGCAAAATGAGATCCATAAAACAAACAGAATTAAGGCCATGCCCTACAAGACTGTGTTAGAAGGCAATTCTTAGGTGGTGCAACGGGATTGTGAGTGGTGACACAAGTTTGACAAGGTTATGAGACTTGCTAAATATGTAGGATGGAATGTTTGCATGAAGAGGAGAGGAGCATAATGTGTTACAACTTTTAAACAAAAATAAATTCACAACTTCAATTATAAAAGTAAAAAACATGTTATTTATATCATTTAAACTGTGGGCACTATGTTTTTTACGGCTGGAGGACGGCCAACGACGGCAACATGGCATTCATTGAGGGTCCATACGTCGCTAAGCTTCTCATAAACAAACGGGGTGTGGGGATCGGTGCACACGTAAAAAACAAGGTCTATGAATGACGACGGAGGGAAGAAGGTGGGTCATACTGCTATGCTCCTCTAGATGTCGACAAACGTCTTATTGTTGAAGTTAATAGCCATTGTTGAAGTCGATGGCCACTGATGGCCAACAAACGTCCATGTATTGTGGATAGATTTAGGCCTTTTTATAAACAAATTTTTAAGGGGGAACTACTTTTTGTATATGTGGAGAAAATGCTTTCGTTAAAATCAAGATCACTTTAGCGTTTGGTAATTTGTATATTTATGTTAGATCAAATGACCTTGTCAATTTTTTTTATAAAACTCATGTGCCAAACACTTCAACCAGTAGATGAAATTATATTGTTCATCGAACTCGAACAACAAGTTGGAAAAGATGAAACATGTGATGTATAAATTATGGTTTTTGGTTTAGATTTGAGATTACATGGTCGGATTATAAGGCCGGTGATTGTCGACTGATATTGAAAGGTTGAAACATGTGAATTGCGATTCAAAGTTTGAGTGTATGAGATTTACAATTCTCTCAATGGGGCTCGATTCACGATTCTATCATCTTGAATGAAGTCAATTGCGATTTGTTGAGGTGTTCACTGATTTGAGATTCTGTTTGTAAATGGCTGGCTGATTTGCGATCTACTTCCTACGCCGTTTTGCAATTGAGATGCCGTGGTCGACTTGGGTTACAGAAGGCGAGGGTGAGCTGTGGCTCACTAATGGCGTGAAGGAGAAGGCGTCAAGGTTGGCATGCTTTAGATGGCAAAGGCTAGGATATGATTCAAAGGTCGGCGAGGTGTTTAAATTACGATTTCCTCTTGTGTGACGGTGTGAGGATGATTTGCGATTTGGTTGTGTAATGATTCACAATTCCACCCTCAAGGAGTCTATTTGCGATTCCTCATGTCATATATTAGATTTGCGATTTGTTAGGATCTTTTGAATCGCAATCCCTCATGCTTAGACTAGGAATTTGCTATTTGATTCTCATGTAACCTTTGTTTCCAATTCTTGTAATTCAGTAACTTATTAAGGTTTGTTTATTGTTTAGGTTGCTCGGTAGATCTTTACGGTGATCCTCTCGGTTTCGACTCTCGGACTTCAGGTGAGTTTAATATATTTATAAAACCGAGTATTTTCTAATGTTAAAACAAAAATGTATTTAATGGTGTAATATGCTAAGTGTATTACTTGCAAATATATGATTCATGTATGCTTACAAGGTTGTTATTGCATACTACAATTATTTATGGTTTATATGATTGATTATTGATTTATATACATGTACATGGCTTGTTGGATGGGGATAGTAACCTTACATAATCACTTACGGATTTACGGGTCTGGTACGTATTTGATGACCTTCTAGCTATAAGTGCTAGCTACATACGGAGATGTTGGGTTTCTAGATACCCTTAGCAACACATGGTATGAGAGTATGATTGTCATGTTTGTACTTACACTTGAATGACAACGCAGTACTTGTATTTGCACAGTCGAAGTAGCGAAAGCATTGTCTAATGTACACTCATGCATGGATCGGGAGTAGCTACCCAATCGATGCACGGGTTGCTTAGGGTGTGATTATTGAACGGGGTTACCTAGCTGGCCGGGGCCCAATGACTAGGGAAAACTTAACAGGTAGATATATGGACTACGGTATGCGGGATGCGAATGGTTTGATATGCTATGTTAGCTGATACGGCTATTTGATCCATATACATGATCTATGTTATGCGGGATTTAGGAGATGGGTCAAATATATACGGGTCGGGTTACTATTTTTATCTTTGATACCTTTTACAGATTTTGTTTACCCAACCCTATTGACTCATGAGGCGTAAATCAACACTTGTTTATTTGAAATGTGTCTTATACTCGTGCAGGTGGCTTAGAGTTTTGGCTTGGCGAGATGGGATGCACTGTGGGTAGATAGTTATTGAGGAGTAATACTAATAGTAATTATTATCTCATTTAAAGATTGAATTTGTAACGGTTTTTTACGGATTAAGTCATGGTGTGACATTGTGATTTTTGTTGGTTGACATTTATTGCGCATATGTTCCATTGCTAAAGATTAATTAATATTTAATTTTTTTTTGTTAAATGGTATTTTTGGAAATCACGATGTTACATAAGAGAAAATGATTGTTTGTTTCTCCGAGACAAAAAAGTCTTTTGAAGATAAAATTTATCCTTTTTGATAAGTGAAAGCCTTGCTTCTTGTTTTTATGGATGTAACAATATATGTTTCTCTTATCTACTTAACCAATAGGCAAATAGCCACCTCTCATGTTCTATAAGTGTTAACGTTTCCATTATGATCATTGATCACTCTCTTGATATATGCTTATGTGGTCTAAAGTATCCTACTATCCATGGCCATTCATCTTTTGGTTCAAACCCTAACCATCATCCCTGCCTTCATTTTGGCTCAAATCCCCATCCAGATCATTCTGTCAACATAGGCACCGTCTTCTAGTTCGAACAATAATCATCACCGCCACCTTCGTTCGGGTCAGAGTTTGCATCGTCATCTTCTGATTCAAAACCTAGCCATCATTAGTTTAAGCCCTAACTATCATCGTCATCGTCGTTCTGCTTAGAGTTTACATCATTCTTCTCCACCACCACCTTTTGGTTTAAACCCTAAGCATCGGGTACCACCCATTGTACATCCATTGATAGGGTTTCTTAAGGTGGGAAGAGAACCTATTGGGCGAAGTATTCAAAATTGCAACAAACTTTGTTAAAAATACCATTTTATGAAATCAACTTCCTTTTGTCTCAAATAATACAAGAAATTTTCACAAGACATTCATTGTATGCAATTATTTATAACAATCGGTAATTTGACCAAACTTTTTTTTATAGTTTTTGCTTTTTGAATCTCGAAGAATATTGGATCTTCATTTTTTTTTTCATATCTTCAAACCGGTTGTACCTAGAAATGCAATTGTTATCAGATTTGGGTTCAAATCTTGTTAAAACCACATGAACAAATGAAGAGACCTTCCTAATCAACCTTTAACCTTTTAATCAAGATTACTTTTTCATGATCATGGGTAGGGGTAGGGTTGTTTTATTAACGTTTTCCTCTCTATGTTCATAGAAACATTGTTACCTTGATGGTCCACATAACCATACAATAAGAGGACTTGCAGTTTGCTTGAAGCGTGCTCGGTCTTCAGAATTTAAAGTTTACCATAACTGGTTTTTTTTGCTTCGCATTTGCTTAGCATATCCGAGATGCACCCTTTTCACTTCGTTGACTGGATGAACATGCTTTTCATGCAGGTTGTTGAAAAATTTAGTAAAAATCATGTGGTTTTTACTAACTTTGAACACATTTAAATACATATATATATATAAGTGTTATATATATACATATATATAAGTGTACCTTATCATTATATTATATTTTCTTATTTTCTTCTTCTTCTTCTTCTTATTATTATTATTATTATTATTATTATTATTGTTATTATTATTATTATTATTAT
>JAUEJL010075305.1:0-16005 GCA_032274825.1 Drosophyllum lusitanicum | reverse complement strand
AATTCAAATCAAATTTCGTGCTATATTGCGTTTTGTAAACTTGTTTTTTAATAAAATCTCATTCTTTGGAATGTTTACATTCCCTCAGGTAATGAAAAGTCCATTCCATAAGTAAGCTGGGTGGAATTAAATCAATTTCATTCCTTCGAATTCTGTAAAAACAAACGAGATCCACAGCTCTCACACCATCTTTTCATATATATAGAACTTTTACTACTAAATTAAGCTTCATGTTTACTTATGTCAATTGCCTGCTTTCATGTCCATGCAAAAGGTATCTTGCTTTTAGAAGCAAATATATTGTGAAAAACTTCGAAAATGTTGTAACCACGCGGTAAACAAAATCCGTATACACATAACAATTTCTGTATCTTGAATTCTCCGTTTGGCTTTGTGTAATCCCAACCTTTGGGCTTGATATTTCGAAGCTTCAAAATCAAACACCGATCGGTGAATCGCCGGAGACACAGAGACGAGCGACCAATATATAGGGGTTTTGTTGGCCTTTTTCTGTATGGTATGAAATAACACATTAACACCCGTAATGATCCTACATGCATGAATATAATTTTGACTAATGTAAGTTATATCTTACATGTAATAATCATGATACATTTTTCTTGTTAGGGATCAAGACACCCTTCAAGCGTTTAAAAAAGTGCGGATAACAAGCAAGACAAGAACACAAGATATAACGTGGTTCGGTCGTTAGGGTCACGACCTACGTCCACGGACAGGAACCAGGGACTTCTTTATTAACTAAGAATGTTAGATGATGTACATATGATTGAACCCTAGCCTCGATATTTATAACCAAACAAGAAACCAAAGAAACCCTAATTTCTAATTAGGAGAAAACCTAATTAACATAATTAGCAACACCAGCTATCGCACAGCACCAAGAAAAGACTTGGGGCCGAAGCCACCCGCTCTACGCCGTAGAGCAGGAGCCCACACCGAGCAAATCGTAGTGCTCCACGCCGCGCGACCAAACTGCACGCCGAGCTCTCCTGTTTTCTAGCTTTAAATAACTTTCAAGCCATATCAAGTCATATCCCAACATTTTTCTTACTTGCGGTTTTGAATTATTTGTGATGAGTAACTTTAGCAATTAACTAGCATATATGGAATTTTACAAGCAACTAACATAAGTTATATCTTATAGTGAAGAATGTTCAATATAGTCCATAATTAATTCATAGTCCTAAGGGACTAATTTTAGCTTTTGTATCAATGTCATTAATGGTCCAGATTAAATTTTAAAAATTTGGGCGGAGTGGAATTTTCGTAATTTCTCGTAATTCACATGTGATGCTTTTACAAATCACATGTGATTGTATACTGAATCACATGTGATTGAATATTAAAATTCCAGGACTATGTTTTTTAAATGGACTTTATTGAACACAACTTATCTATAATACTCTTTAGTAAATTGCATAAAGTTACTTCTAATTTCAATTATGGTGGTAAAGTGGCGGTGGAAGTTATGGGTCGATAGAGGGTTTTTTGGGGTGAGGTTGATTAAGAGCCTATATAGGGAAGACAAGGGTTTTTATGAGTTGGGCAAAGGGTATGTTAGTAAGGGTAGTACTTGGGAAAGCATAATAAAACTAGGATAAGTTTTAAAGAATGTGGAAATTTGTTTGGATTCTTTCTTTTCTAAAAGGATGAGCAATGGATTGTCTACAAAGTTTTGCTTAGATAAATGGATGGATAATGTGAGATTAATAGATCAAAATATTAGAAGGATCCAAACAAAAAATGCATGTGATAGGCCCCATTAATGGAACTGAAATGTAATGACCTAATTTTTTTTAACAATAATTACACTTTAATCATAAAACCATTTTAATATAAAAGAAACATCATATTGGTTGTTTGTTTTCTCAAAAACAATTTGGTATTTCCGAAAAGTATGGTATGTGGAAGCTGTGAGCTGTCACTCTCTGACTAGAGTCTTCTCTCTAACAGTCCCTATAAAAAGATATAACAACATTCTCATAAGCACGAAGGTTAGTGAACACAAAATCGCAAATTAACACTTAGTTGCACACATATCTCGTATACATTAAATCATCATCATCATAAGATATCGCAAATTTTATAAACCTGCCAAGCTATTACTGCCACTCAGACCATCATATTTCCACTCAAGCTATCACTAAGACCATCATTTTGCCACTCAGGCTAGTAAGTTTGCTACTTAGACCATCATTTTGTCACACAGGCTAGTCGATCGTCACTTAGGACATTGTCTCATCATTTATCATCTCACACAATCACATAATACACATTATGCACATATTTATACTAACGTAGTAGTAAATACTCATTGCATACAAACTCATCATCATTATCTCAATTAATCAACACATCAAATAATCTTATGCATTTGGCCCATTAGTAAGGATCATGTAACTCACATTAAGCGCTAAATAGAGTCTTAATCCATAGTAAATACTTGGCAATGATCACCTACAAGAAGTTATACTCCAATTCAGATCTTAAACCGGTCATGTTTTTCGTGCCATGCTAGTATCAAAACCCTAACCCTACATGGCTCGAGTTGGCGTACACGGCACGTGCAACATCACCATACATGGTTAATAGCTCTAATACATGGTCTGTGCCATGAAGGGCTACACGGCCCATATTACCAGATATAGCCCGTGTTTCTCTACACGATCACACTACACGGCCTATCTCATTTGACAAGGCCCATGTTGGCCATTTGCTAGCAAACTATTAGACCAGAACAACTACTATTCCCGCCAAAACACAACCATAACGTATCCAGTATTTTACAATCACTAAATAACATCTATTGACACTACAAAAACAACAAAATAACTTCTAATGACCATCCTTTGATCATTCAACATCAAAAGTAATTGACCCATTTGCTACTCAAGAGCTCTTCACATTCGTCATATTAACATTCAAGGCAAAGAAATCAGTACCAAATGACTTTAAACTCATAAAAATTAGATTCAAAACTCTCATTATAGCTCATTAGTGATCTTAGATGGTTTCCAGAACACTTATTCTATTTTGAGGATGATAAAACTCAAAGATGAGCTCTAGATAGGTTATCAGATACATACCTAACACTTTGATCATCAGGAACTTCAAAAATCTTCCATCACTTCATCAATATCAACTTTCCTCTTGACTCTCTCTAGTTCTTGATTCTTCCAGCCCAAACGCCATCCATTTTGACTTCAAAAGAGTCAAACAAACTCCTTATATACTTGTTTACTTTGGCATTTTGGCAATAATGGTCCCTCTTGTCCTTTTCTTCATAATTTTGCCACCATATAATTTAATTTAAATTTAAAATTTGGAAACATAAGTCCATTGGTTTATTCACAATATAATACAATTAGCAAATAAATATTTAATAATTAATACTCTAAATTCCCAAACTAAATAAACAGATAAATTAAATATAAAGCTCACTTTTGGGTGTTACATGAAAGTTGGATTTGGTCGGGGGATTGGATCAGAAGTGAGAGGTGGATTGGCTAGGAAGTTTTATTCGCTAACAAATATGTGATAGGTCATCAAATTGGATCGTGATAAAGATGATAAATGGAGATTTGATGCAAGTAACGTGGAGTACTTCAATTTTAGAAAGGTTTGCAAAATATGGTTTTTAGGGATGGAATCTGTGTTTTGGAGTATAAGTTACATCAAGGTGGTATCGAAACTAAGTGGTCAAACATAAACTTTAAAAGCTCGAATACTCATTGTGAGATCCTTGAAAAATAAGCTTCTAGATCGGTTGAACTTGTCACGTAAAAATATTGATTTAACCTTGATATTATGTCTGGTATGTAAGAATGAATCTAACTCTTTAGATCACACCTTATTTTCTTGCAAGGAACCAAAGGATGTATGGGAAAAAAATTCAACATAGTGGGTGTCAACTCAAGTCCAGTTTCGAATATTATTGATGTAAAAAGTTTCAATTGGATAGTAGTTCTCGAGTTCCTAAAATTAGCTATGGGAAGAAATGATATAGTCTACAATGTATTTTCTTTAAAAAAGAAGAAATTATCGGCTATTCAAAAACAAGAATTTATCTAACTCGAAAGTGTTAGTTGAAGCTCAAGTAAAACTGTTTGGGTGGATTAGATTAAGAAGCAAGTTACTAAGCAGTTGAGATGGGAAGACACATGGTTGTTTCCAGAGAGTCATTGCAAAGGGATGTGTTTTGTACACATCAATTTTTAGCCACACACAACAATAAATTGTTTTTGAACTTTTACGCCCTCAAATACAAGAATGACAAATCAAGTTGATAATTAGATATGTGTATAATTATCCATTTTATTGTGTATGACTAAATTGTTTTGTGCATAAATCAACTTCCTTGTGCAAAGATGCGAGGTTGGCTCAGTGTGGTTTTGTGAATTCTTCGAAATTCCTTTGTAATAGTATCCGATGCCTTTTTGGTTAATTTAACTTAGCTTCTGATTGTTTCTGTTTTGTTTTTCTATTTCTATCTCTCATATAAATGTGTTCGTTGGCGGAGGTTCAAGTGATAATTGATATTTAGGTGATAATGTGACCCTTCAATTGATTTGATCGAACGGTCTACATTTGGCCCTTCGTTTTATTCATTGCCCCCTGACCCTTCAATTGATTTGATTGGACAGTCTACATTTGACTCTTCATTTTATTCATTGCCCTATCATAAATTGCAACGGGTAAATTGCAACCGTTAGATCAACATCTAGTTGATGGCTAGAATTTGTTCTTTCGTTCACACCTAAATATATATTCTCATAATAACTCTCCCCTATATATATATTGGAAAGATCATTTGACTACCACCATTTGAGGCTTTATGTTTTCCTCCAATCTATTATACGAATTTAAAATAAAATGGGACAAGACAATACATAGTTTCACCATCTTTATCAATAGTCATTGACTATTATAAATTATTCAAATTCAGTTTTGGGGTTCACATAAAAATAAGTGAGCACGTTATCGTTATCGTTATCTTCACAAAAATGATCTTTATGTATACAATTTTATATATAAAAGTATAAATAAAATGTCTTTACATTAAAAAAAACAGATTTTTCGTACATATTTAATTTTGAACGTTTTCCAACTCCTATCAAACATCCACCTCATCTATATATATGAACAAGTATATATGCATACAATATATATACATACCTTCTAAATGCATACTATGGCATCCTTACAAATTTCATGTAATGGCCAACAAAAATAAAATCCAAAAGTTAAGAAGATGGAAATTCAATCCAAAGTTTAGCATAAGACGTTTATACTAACATGTAATAATCATAAATTCGAAATATACATCTGTTTCGAGATCTGTTCTTGAGCAATTGATCATCAATTATTGTTTTTAATTGAAATTGCCGCTTAGATTTTACTTGTTTGATAGTAGGTAAGGATTAGCATCAAAACGGAAGTTTTAACAGGTTTCGGAGGATTACAGATGTGTGTTTTGGCGTTCTTAAACTCGAAATATATACCACTGGGTTGTGACAATTTTGAAGCAATTGTTCTTTGATTTTTGGTTATTAATTGAAATTGATTGTTAGGGTTTGATTGCGTGGTGAATTTTGAGAAGATTAGAAACAAAAAGAGGAATTATTGGTGCAAAATTGACGGTTTATGATTGACATGTTCTTGGATAGCCAACCTCAATAGCCAAGTTTAATTTTGAATAACCAAGTTGAGTTCCTTGGTTTGAACCGCCAAGTGAATTCCTTGTGTTCGATCGCTAACCACTTGAATCGACAAGTGAGTTTACATCACCAACTTCAGAATCGCAAACCATACTTGAATCGTCAACTAGTATTGATCACCATCTTGAACCTCAAGTTCAAATCGCCAAATACTAATCGCCAACCACATCAAGTTACCAATCGCCATCTGCGTTTTTGCTCAAGAATCTCCAAATTTCACTCCGAAATACCAACCACCTCAAGTTCGATACGTGCATCATGGTATTATATACTTGACATGACTTATTGTCTTTAAGCATCTTCTAATTGATTTATCTTTTTTGAAATCCTACTAGCCAAGGTTGAAACCAATTCTTGTTGATATCACCTTTACCTTTCCACTCAAAGATCCATTATCAAGTATCAACTATGCTTAAAGCCAAACAAGAAGAAATTATTGAATTAAAGAAGTAGTTACACGAATATAGTACAAATCTTATTCTTTAGTAGATTATGACAAGATACAGAAAAAGAGAGCACATGGATTTGAAGAAGAAAATGCCAAGTTTATTCGACAACTTTCGGAATTGACTGAAAAACTTCAGATATCAGAAAACAAGTATCATGAGTTTGAGACCGAAGAAGATGTCAAGACTAGAAATCTTGAGCAACAATTGTTAGATATTTAAAAATAAATCAACTTTCCAAGCTTGAAACTAATCAATTGACATTTATAAAAATAAATCAAAGCATCAAAACAAGTCTAAAACATCAAGTAGAGTTCACTGATTCGCTTGGTTTTTTATATTTTGACCAAAGTGCATAAAAACAAAATATATTGAACTCAAATAGAAAGATAGATATTCTTTGAAATTATCTTATCATGAGTAATATTAATAGAAGGGAAAAGGATGTGTACTGTTATAGTACCCAACTTATGTGTAATCACACTCGTATATTTTTTTAATGAATGCTAATTTTATCATTTCAGTATTTACTCGTTAAAAAAGTAAATGAGTATGACAACACATAAGTGATGCTAGCATCATATATAATTTCCCTCAATTGAAAGGTGAACCATATTTACATAAAAGGATAACTCCAATGAACTAAAAGGATATGACAACCTCAAGCGGTAAAAACGTGAAAATGACAAAGACTTGTATTCGTAGGGGGAATTTGGTCATGGGCTCTTTATGGGCCTTATTAGTGGCCACTTAAGTCGCATCTGAAGGCCCAAGATGCAATGCATTAGAATAAACCTAAGTAAAATAATTGTGACATGTTTGATGATGAAGTAAATAAATGTACCTAAAAAACAGTAAAAAGGAATAAAAAACTAAGGTGTTTGTTTTCGAAGACATAAATGTCTTATGTTTTATTTAATGTCTTCAGGAAACGATGTAGTTTAGAAGATCTTAAATCTGAGAAGGTCTGCGAAAAAAAGAGATCGTTTTTAGCTTCTCAAAAAAAGCAAAAATAAGACAAAATAAGGTCTTATGTGTGCGAAAAAACAAACAAGCTTATTAGAAACGTCTGCGTGCCCATAGACATTTATTTAAAATAGGGCCTTGTTTTAAAAAACAAAGCCAGTCTAAGTTCAGATGACACTTTACAAGTCTTGTACTAGAGTGGGGGACTTGATTGAGTGCCGGTAATCGGGGCACAAAACGCCCATCGTGTATCAGAACTCTTGGTAGTTGGTACAAGCTCTTAAAGCGGCAATGCCAAACATACACTTATGCAACAATGAGGTGGAACCTCTAGTAAACCATGTCAGCCCTTGATGAGCCATAAAGGATCGTTGACTTGTGTAATAAGAAAGAAGATTGACGCAACATGGTCTTGTAGGGACCATTTGAGATCCTTGTAACATAAAATATCATTTTCCTAATACGTGGCATGTTGGACCACGGGTTGACAAATCAGGTCACACGAATAACAAACGTTCGGGATACAATTTGAGAATCCTATATAAAGGCCTCAACATCATTGGGAAGCCATCTTCTATACCTCATTCATACATGCCTTCGTAACTCTGTGAGAGTGATCACTGACTTGGGTTTATGGTTTAGGTTTTAGGGTTTTAGTGTCTTAGTGTTTAGGGTTTAGGGGACTAGGGGTTTGAGGTTAGGAGTTATGGTTTCGGGTTTAGAGGCTTAAGAGTTAGGGTTTAAGTGTTTAGGGTTTAGGGTTTAAAAGTTTAAGGTTTAAGGTTTATGGTTTAAGGGTTTAGGGGTTAGGGTTTAGACTTTAGGGTTTAGGATTTAGAGTTTTAGGGATTAGGGATTAGGGTTTAAGGTTTAAGGGCTTAATGTTTGGGTTTTAGGGTTTTAGTGTTTAAAGTTTATGGATTAAGGGTTAAGGTTTAGGGTTTAGGGTTTAGGGGTTTAGCGTTTTTGTGTTTTATGGTTTAGTGTTTATAGGTTAGGGGTTAAGGGTTTGGGTTTATGAAAAGAGTGAGAATGATCAAGCAGTTGATCTCTTCCAGAGTACCGGTAGAGAATGCATACTTAATTGAGATATATAAATGTCAGAATTTAATTATAAGAGTTGTAGTTGTAACACCTAGTAGTGGATTGAATGAGTGGTGTCGACTATCCTGAGGATATGGGGTTTTTATTCCCGGGTTATTGAGGTTTCGAGACAACCTAACAATAGAGTGATTTCAGAAACGAAATCAATACAATGGGGGAGAGCTGTAACATCACAAATTTATAAAAGCTATTAAAATAAGTTGTAGAATAAAAGTTGAGAAAATTGAGTAGAAGTTTTAAAATAATTAAATGGTTTAAAATAATGATTCTAAATATATCCTCGTTGAAATTTTTGGATAGCGTATGGTTGAGTTGTAAGTTAGATAGGGGAGCTGGATACCCACTAGAAGATGACCACCGACCTATAGGTTGGCAGCCACCTCCTCTTGCCTTCCTACTTATTCCTTCTTCTTTCTTTCATTTGTTTTCTTCTTGCTTCTTCCTATAAACACACACACACATACATATCCTCTTTAATTTTGAAAAGAATCTTGGAGTTGGATTGAAGATTTGTAAAGGGAAATTAACATATATATCAATTGAGGGAATCAAGTTCAAACATTGTAAGTGTTTACCATGTTTGTGTTTTGGAGTGTTTATTGAGTTAATTGAGTTTAGTTAATGAATTATTATCAAAGAATGTTAATATGTTATCTAATATTGTTAGTTAGTGTTTTGGGTATGTTTGTAAGTACTGGAATAACATGGTTATGAATTAAGTGTGTTTTGGTCGAGAAAACAGTGAGTTCTGGGCTTTTCTGTTGTTGTAAGTTGAAGGGCACGGGCATGCCCCTCAAGAACAAACGTTCCCTAGGGCGTACCTTAGGAGGCACGGGCGTGACTTGAAAGGGTACGGGCGTGCCTAACTCTAGATAGGCCCGGGATGTGCCTGTTGACCACAGAGGTACCTGTGTATAAGGCATGGGCGTGCCATGTCCTGTGTGTTGTATGTAAGTTGTATTTTGACTCGAGTAAGAGTGATGATTATTATATACTTATTCTTAGGTATTTAGGGACATAAGGAAAGAGAAGAGAACACTCTAAAAGTGTTGGACTAGAGGTAAGTACCTCGACGTGGTACTTAGAGATATTAATCATCTCTAATTGAACATATTCAATTCTAGAGTGAGATTGATGGCATGATTGTTATTGTTGATATCAAGAGGATTGCTTTTATTATTCGTTAATAAATATATAGATGAATACATAAGTAACAAAAATAAGTTTAAAACAAATATGAGATACATGACTGTGATACATGTTTATGTTAAAGTGGAATATCCTGGTTTTACACTAAATAATGAGAGATGAATACAAATGAATAAATGAGAAGTGAGCACCAATTAGTAAAAGAGAGAAAGAGGGGTGGGGTTAATATTTAAGCATTAATCTTATATGTTAAAGTGCATCTATAATTAATGTTATGTGAGTTTACTAAACTCTGATTCATCTGTGCTATATGTGTGCTATATTGCCATGTGTATGATTTGATCATGTGGATCAAAAGTGTGGGGTAGCATACTGCTTCGTGCGGTAATGGGCTACGATCATCACTAGCCTCATGAGGCGTTGCTAAGATGATGCAGTACTTTATCCATAAAAAGTGTGATTGCCCGAATAACAAAAGTGTGATGTCTGTGTGGCAAGTGTGATACCCTGGTGGCAAGACCAAGGCCTGTGTGGCACAATTTGATAAAAATTAAATTTATATGTTAATTACTATCATTTGAATACTTATGGAGCTACTTACCGGGCTTCTAGCTCATTCTTTCCATTGTTTACTATTTTCAGATTTTGTGGCAGACGAGGCTTCCACGTGGACATGCTAAGGAGTTTTTGTGCAACATTAAAAGAAAACCATTTTATATTACTTGTGCCGGTTGTTGCCCAATTTTAATAAAGTATTATTGTTATTTCCTTGTTGCACGCTTTACAAAACACGGGTGTTACATATGTTTATTTATAACTTATTATTTTTAATTATATATTTATGTCAAAGCTACTAGTCCCACTAGTTATTGTAACTTGGACAACTATATTTTAATCTTTAATAGTATATATATCAAATCTAGTTTTTAAAATATCTCGACTTTTTAAACATGTATTTATGTAAGAATGAAAACCGAATGGTAAAAACCGATCCAACCGAATTGTAATTTGGATGGTTTGGTTCGGATCTTAAGATTGTTTGGACGGATCGGATCTCACTTTTCAAAATCGAAATCTAATGGGATTTACTCTATCGGATCGGATTAAGCTGATCCATCCGAACGTACACCCCTAATTGTGATAATGTCTGACTGACCTCATGGAACAATAAATATCAAATAATTATGTTCTTTAATACGTTGCAAAGATGTACCGCTCAAAGTCGGAGAAAAGGGTTATGCTAACCATAAACAGTGTAATCAACTGGAATCTATAACACCCCAAAATTTATAAAAGTTATTTAAAAGAGATGTTGAATAAAGTTGAGGAAAATGAATCAAAATTGTAAAATGTTAAATGATTTAAAATAATAATTCCAATATATCCTCGTTAGGATTTATGAATATCATACGGATGAGTTGTAAGTCGGACAAGGGAGCGGGATACCCGCTAGTTGAGTCACCAACTTATAAGTCGGCCAACCCACCCTTTCCTTTCATCCTAATTCATTTCCCTTCTTTGTTTCTTTCTTCCTTTCCTTCTTTATTTTCCATTTGTTTCTTTCTAACACACACGCATATAAATCATATGGAAAGAAAGCAAGGTTTGATTTCAAGATCATAAATCAAATACCACCATCATCATCCTTGATTGTAAGCATCCTTATCCACTCTTCTTTTGTTCTTTAAGGTTTGAAAAGTTTAGTACGTATTTGATCAAGATTTGAATTAACTCATATAAATGAGTGTTAATGATCAAAACTTAGTTCCTATAACTCTTAGAGGTTGGTTTACACTCAAATTAGTGAATCAAGTATAGAAATTGGGTGTTTTTGGTGAGAAGATTCAAATGGGTCAAACGGATGAATTCAACCTGAATCTTGAGTTGGTTGTTTTTATTGGGTAATATGTATGTTAGTGAACTCATGTTACTGTTTTATGAAGCACACAAACTCTAGAAATTAATTAGAAGCAGGTTTGAGGGTTATTTGGTCGAACCAGAATCTGCAGAACACAACCTGCGTCTGGCTCTGTTTGAGGGACGTGACGCGTCGCCCTCATGGACGCGACGCATCCAGTAGTACAACAAGTTGTTTTGTTTCTTTCCTGGTATTGATACTTGGATTATACTTATAGGATGTAATATGGATTAAGGACACCTTTGAAAGATAGTTACCATTATACAGGACCACAGGTGAGCACCTCAATATAGTACTCGTAAATAGTAATTCATGAGTTAATATCATTCTATGCAAATGCATATATGAGTAATATGAATATGGTACAACAATATAGTTTAACAAATACGAGATTGAGATAAATAGTATGTTTAGTTTAAGTGGAAATAACCACTTTATGCTAAACATTTAAAGTGATACGTGTAAAGAATTATGCGACATTCGTACGAATATGTTTACGGTTATATAGATATTGAAATATCTATAGTATTACATGTATTGATACAATACCTACGTGAATACAATGATAATTGTACAGATATACGTATTATGATTATTCAAGCATGACTATACGAATACAGTACTTTTATATACATCAGAATAGTCATTCATATACAAGTGTTATGATCATAAGCACGGGACACAGATGTGATTTACAAGTATGATGTTTATATTAATACAATTACAACTATACATATATGGGTATGAAAATATGGCACCCATACATATACAATTATTGTTTTACGGCTATAGAAAATAACTACAATCACACAACTATACATTCAAACAAATACATATATGTGTGTAAATATCTATCTATCTATCTATCTATCTATTATGAGTTGTGTTCAATAAAGTCCATGTAAAAAACATAGTCCTAAAATTTTAATATTCAATCACAGGTGATTCAGTATACAATCGCATGTGATTTGTAAAAGCATCACATGTGAATTACGAAAATGTCACTCCGCCCAAAATTTTAAAATGCAATCTTGACCATTGATTTCATTGATCCAAAGGATAAAATTAGTCCCTTAGGACTATGAATTAAGTATGGACTATATTGAACATTCTTCTATATATTATACAATACAGTATTTGAAATGCAGCGGACACAGTTGTATGTTATACAAACACAAATATTATACATGGTTATATAAATACAAATGTGATACGGATACATCTATGATGTGTTAATGCAACTACGGTCACAGTAGTTGAGATACATATACAATTATAATGTGTGAATACAACTACGTTTGTAGTAGTTGGGATACGTTACAGGTACAAAGGTGTGAATACAACTATCTTTACAATAGTTGAAACATGGATACAGTCATAATATATAAATGCAATCTGGATTTAGATATAGTTATTATATAGAGTCAATTACATAACATATATGATTATAGATATTATTATTAAACAGATATAAATACAAAAATATTTATTATACAAACGCGGTAACGAATTACAAAATGTATTAAAAGAATAAAGCTTAATCAGATCGTGAAACATTCTTTACAAGTATTTATTTTGAGTTGTTCACTAGGCTTCATAGCTCATCAGATATTCCTAACACTTTTCTGGTACTTGAAGATTTTTTGATGTGGATTCGGTAGATGGGCTCGTGTTTTGCAACCAAATTATTTAACGAATATTTAAAGAATGTGAGGTGATGCTTAAAATATGAACATGTGTATTTTATGAAATTAGGAATATTTTCTGAGATGATGGTGAGAAATATTTGAGTAAAAATCGAAGGAATGAATTTGGTTTGGAAAAAACATTAATAGAAGTATCTTAACTTGCAGATATTGTATTAACAGAACTCAACCTAAAAACCAATATCTTAACTTCAAATAAACATAGAAGTTCAACCTAGAATATTACTATCTCAACTTCAATCAAATCACAAGTTGCATGAAAGATATAAGCAAAAACAATCCACTCAACTATCTTTATACCAATTAATTATGAATCTAAAGAAGTAAGGAAAACTAATAAACACCACTTCTGTCATTGAAAAAAGCCAAAATAACAAAAACAAATAGAGGTCTAACAAACCTGTAGAAAATAGGGGAAGTTTTGTTTACTCCTTTAAGTGCACTTGGTTGTCAGAGTCTCCCTAGAACAATGAACCATGAATGATATAAGCAAAATTAAAGTTAGGAAGAAAGAAAACAAGGGATACATTAACAAAAGGAAAAAAATGGTAACAATATCACTTTGCTTCTTGGATTTTAGATGTCCAGCCCAATATGGTCAAAAGAACTATTCTCATACTTGCACTTCTTAAAACAAATTACTCTAGCACTTGTTGTAAACCATAATGCCATTTGACTTTTAGAAAAACTTATTTAAAGCTGCATTTTTTCTTAAAACATCAATTACGAAGTTATAATAGCATAAAACTAACAACAATATATTAATATTTGAACACAGATATTAAATTAGAGTTTGATCAATGTGAAAAATTAATATCTTAACTTGAAAAAGTAAAAATGGGATGGGAGCGTATTGTAACGACCCTCCTAGTTCACTAAATTTTCACTGGATTCCGGAACGTTTCACACAATTCATGAATGCTCAAGACACATGGAGAGATCTAGAATATCCTCCTTGTTCTAAAGTCCTAGAATTGTATGGATAGTTCCATGCAAGGATCTAGATAAATGTATATACTTGTATGTTGTAGAGATATCTAGAAAGTTCCTATGAGATGGTGGAGGTGCCTATAAATAGGTGGTGGTGTCATTTGTTGCAAACCACCTCCAAAGTGAGTTGTAAAAGTTCCCTTGTAAAGCTCTATTAATAAAAGCATTCTTATTCCATATTTAGTGTTCCCTTGTCGAGTTTCTTGAATCTTTACGCTTACGAGGTGAAAGGCTGATCTTGGTCAAGACTAAGAGCTACACATGATCTTGTAGAGAACAAGTCTGTGACAAGTGGTATCAGAGCTAGGTTGATTCAAGGACGTGGTGAGGGTGAGAAGAACGTGGGTACAACTAGCGGGATCAAAAATAAGGAGAACTGTGGTCAGGATGATCAACACCAAGGGGGAAAGAAAAGTCGAGTATGTCCAAGGACTTAGTAGCTAGCATAGACAAAAGGGTAGTGGATGTAGAGACATCCATAATGGACTTGAAGTGGCAAGTTGAAGAGTCGCACCAACAGGTCGAAGGGTTGAGTGCGGATTTCACCGACTTAAGAGACGACTTCATGATCATGCTTAATGTGCTTAGCGGTGATTGGAAATAGGAAATCCATGACTTGATTTATGAGTGAGATTTCCAAACTTTGTGGAGAAGTTGAGGAAGAGATCGCCACTATTCACAAGGAGGTCAAGGATATGAGAGCCGATGTTGATTTATGCAAGCGTGTCGTTGCCAACGGGGTTGGAAATACAACCACTATCGTTCCAAGGGTGGAGATACCAAAGACATCATCGTTTATTGGGAAAAGAGAAGCAAGGGTGGTTGATGACTTCTTATGGGAGATGGAACGATACCTGGATGGGTTAAGCATCACAGATGATGTTATGGAGATCAAGACGGCAACCCATTATCTTAAAAACACCGCTTGTTTGTGGTGGCAACGACGATATGGTGATATTGAGCGGGGTATGTGCACGATCGAGACTTGGGTAGACTTTGTTAAGGAGATCAAAAAACAATGTTATTTGGAGAATGCTAAATATGAAGCGAAGAGTCGCCTTCGCAAGCTTAAACATACCGGGATGATCAAGGAGTACGTGAAACAATTCACAACACTTGTCCTTGAGATTCCGGAGTTATCTGACCAAGACTGCATCTTTTATTTCCTCGATGGCATGCAAGGATGGGATAAGATGGAGTTAAAGTGACGTGGAATACAAGATCTTGCCACTGCTATTGCTGAAGCTGAGGGCTTGATCGATTTTAGCAAGAAGGAACCGTCAAAGCCAAAGGATAAAGAACGGAAGGTTAGCTACGAGAAAGGTGGGGGAGATAAGTCAACCCAAGCAAAAGATGACCATACATGGAAGCCACCGGTCAGAAAGAACAAGGACTTGAAGACGACCTATAAGAATAGTGGATGCTTCATATGCGAAGGCCCTCATTGAGCCCATGATTGACCAAAGAAAGCCAACCTTCACGAAATGTTAGCACAAGAGGATGGTTGCCAAAATGAGAATGGTTACATGGGATCGATGCAAATCCTCAATACTATTAAGGCTAAGACGGAGGAACCTAAAATAGCGACTAAAGGCCTCCACTTTGTTGAAGCCAACATCTAGGGAAGTCAAGTACGTGCCTTGGTGGATACCGGTGCTACCCACAACTTTATTGCATTAGAGGAAGCCTAAAGATTGGGGATTAATGTGACTAAAGGTTGCGGGACCTTAAAAACGGTGAAATCGGATGCTAAGACGATTCATGGCATTGCGAAAGATGTTCAGGCTATGATCGGAGAATGGGAGGGACAATTGACTTGTCTGTAGTCCTGATGGATGATTTCAAGCTTGTACTTGGGTTAAAGTTCCTCAATAAGGTACGAGCTTTCCCCATGCCTTTTGCTAACTCATTGTGTATCGTAGACGGGGGAAGACTTGCATGGTTAGCACAGAGCAAGGACTAAAGAATGAAGCAAAGGTCTTATCAAC
>JAUEJL010075294.1:0-16008 GCA_032274825.1 Drosophyllum lusitanicum | reverse complement strand
TTTTTTAAGTTTAATAATCAGGGGTTGGGTTGTTGGGGTTTTTTTTGAATTTTCTCCAACCCCCCCCCCCCCCCCAAAACAACAAAAAAGAAAATAAAAAATAATAACAGAACAGTTCTAATTGTGGGTTCAACAGTTGATTTTCCTATTCTAGTTGCGGTGACTTCTTGTTTCTACCCAAAGTAGGAGGTTGAATGTCAAGGCTATTATGGAAATCTTGTCTTTGTTGGTATTGTTCTGTATCATGGTTAAAAGAAAAAATGAGTTTAAAATGAAGATTATGATCTGATGATAGTTGAAGTGCGGTTTTTGGATGTGTTTTAGCTAGGAGCAAAAGCCGAGTCTAGGGATGGTAAGTTAATCTATGGCCTGGAGTGTGATGAATTTAAAGGTAGCGTCGATGAAAACGTTGAGAATGGTCTTAGAGTTGTGCATGAAAGTACTGCAGGATGACAACAATGTGACTGAGTTGGTTATGGCTAAGTGAGAATAATGAGGAAAGAAAGAGCATCTGAATGATTCGGAACTGTGGTTTGTTTGGATGCTGCTGACCAGACGTGGACCTGAGATCCATAGGTATTATTGACTATTGAGTTGAGGCAGAGTTAAAAGGTTTGTTTTGAACTTTGATTATTGTTTCCCAGGTTTTGGGTTTCTTCTATGTACATTGAGGGTGCCTGGGTTGGTGCTTTGTTAGACAGTTTCCCAATCTTAAAAAAATATTAGTGATGTTCAAAAATCAAAACAAAAAATGTATAAATTATGTGAAGTTATTTATTATTATTATTGTAATTTTAAAAATTAGTTTGTTTGTGAAAGTTTAGTTTATTTTAAAAATACATTAATATATTTAAAATGTATATGTTAAAATTTTAATCATGCACCTTAACGTGTGCATAGGTTTATAGTCCGAATATAACCTACTATAAGGACATGACGATAAATATCTACAGATATACCCGTGAACCTGATGATACTTAGTAACTAGGTATCTGATTGGAAGAGACCATATATGAGATACGGTTTTATAATCAGATATGAAGCTGAGATCTATAGTACATGTTATATTGTCATTCCTATTTTAAAAGCTCATGACGGGCTTATGTTGTGTTCTCGGGTTGAAGAAGGGGAAGAAAGGAAATGAAAAGGAAAGATTTTCGGGTAAAAAAAGCCTAAATTGTCCATCCATTTCCTTTGCTTCCCTTCCTTAAAAAACAACTTTTTACATGTTTTTCTTCCAAAACCTTTCTTTTTCATTTTGTTCCTTAAAAAGAACTCCAGAACAAGGTGTTAGTGCGGCCACTCTTCGTTTAGACCTTTATACCCCTAAATTTGTGGATGAAAATAATATATAGTGGGTTGGTAGGAAATAAAAGTACTAATTGTTCTATATAGCAAAGAATTATTGTATACAAATTATTACTCGTTAATGCGGCCACTCTAAACCGCTATAAACTAGTAAAACCCATGGTTTACCAGACGAACCAATCATTCAAACAATCCTATTTTAAAGTTTGAACTTCTTGTTAGCCCATCCGTATGGCCAAGGGCGAACCCAGAATTTTTGTTGACTGGTGGCACTATATAATGACGAAAATAAAATTACTTAAAATTGAGGGTGTTGTTCGGGTTTTCTTTTTCTCGGGTTTCAGTTAATCGGGTCGGATTAACGAGATTTCAGTTGTTGCTCTGGTATTTTATAGCCAAAATTTAAAACAAAACACAACTTATATGAAGCCATGTTAATTAAATTGATATTTTTAAGGTAAACTAAAGTATTTTAAAGGTATAAATCAAAGATTGAACTATATTTTACATTTTTTAAGAAAAAATTCATTTTTCCTTTGATTTTGGTGGCATCAAAAAATCACCAGTGGCACCCTAAAATTTGACTAGTGGCCGGCTCGAAAACGTTGAAATTTCCCACTCCGTTTGCAAAATTGACTGTTATCTCATGCCACCACCGGTGGACACTTGAGTCTGCCCCTGCGTATGGCATACTATTTAGGTTCCCCAACCTAGCTGCTATATCAGCGCCATATACGTTCCCCTTCCATTCCATTTCCCAACCCAAAAATCAATATAGCTTAACTTAATCTTACCTCCATTTTTTTTATTAAGAGAGAGAAATGGAGAAAGGGAATAAAGAGGGTGGTGATTTTCCGGTTGTGAAAACCGAAAGGCTTCACCCGGTCGGATCAGGAGGGGCGTACGTGTGTTCCACTCACCCGACCAACCCAAATGTTTAACGATTCCATCGGTCATGCTATAGCATGGTCTTACGAGGAGAAATCAAAAGATGAACGTGAAAATAGAGGGAGAAGACGAAGACCCACTGCTCGCTATCAATACAACGAATCCCTAGACCGTCAACCGTTCAACCAGTCGGAAGAAATTCCACTAGTCAGCATGACCGTCATCACCGGCTATTTCAGAACCGGCTTATCCACGGTATCATTCCTAATTCAAGATATTTACCCTCTTTTATCACTTTACCACTATTTAATTTACTCGACGCATATTTTATATTTACTGTTTCTATTCCCAAATAGAGTCAGGTATAGTGATCATCTATATCTAATGTCTCGAATCAATGAATTATGTAAACTGTACCCTAATTATTGAACAAACGAGTATAATCACGGAAACTTAGGTTAAGCTTTCGGAGCTTGATATTTAATATGTTAACAGTCAAGATGATGAAATCGTTTTACTGTTTAGAAATCTTTGTATTGAATGTCATTTTGTGGATGTGTACATCTTAATTTTTATATAATTGACGATAATTAATGAATGTTTCATTTTTACTGTTTTTTAATTAAGGGATTATTTCCGCACGTACCATTTCCCTTGCTCTCTTTGAAAAAACTCATTAAACATATAAAGAAAGTTATAACTTAGAGTTGTGTTCAACCAAGTCCATTTAAAAAATATAGTTTTAAAATTTTAATATTCAATCACATGTGATTCAGTATACAATTACATGTGATTTGTAAAAGCATCACATGTGAATTACGAAAAATTATAAAAATGTCACTCCGTTCAAATTTTTAAAATTTAATCTGGACAATTGATACCATTGATCCAGAAGCTAAAATCAATCCCTTAAAACTATGAATTAATTATAGACTATACCCAAGATTCTTCTATAAACTTAATTACTTTTTTTCAAAAAAAAAAACAAATCGAGAACAGAAAAAGAAACGGAACCTGTTACGAGGGTCAATGAAGAAACCTTGGGAGGAGCCCCTGGCGCCATTTTTGACTTGGTCTCTGTGACTAGAATCTGGCCCTAGTTTCCACGTCAGCCATGTGAATGCCCTCCGTTGTTTTCCTCCCTGGCCATGTTCCTCCGCTATCACTTCATCATCCTCCTCCTCCACCGCCTCCTTTCTCCGCCTCTCATCTTCTCTTTCCTCCTGCACCACCGCCCACGAAGCACTCTTCATCTGCTTTTAACTGCTTGATTGAAGCTGCTAGTTCATCACACGTCCGATTACTTGATATATTTTAGTTTCTACAAAAACGAACATTCATAATTCTTATCAATCAGTGAATTGAAGAACACCATATATATATTTCTTAATTTGTAGGAAGCCATATATATATACACCAGGTACCCGAGTAATACTATATTTTAAATAGATAAAAAGTTAAAAGTAAATTAGGAGAGATAATAAAATGGTTAAAAAGAGGTATTTTAAATAGATAAAAAGTTAAAGTAAATTATGAAAGAGAATTGAATGGTTAAAAATGGGTATTTTAGTACATTCAAGTTACTTAAAATTAAGAGTATTTAAGATTATAAATGCATTATAAAGGAGTAAGATATGCATCTGAACTAAACATGGCCATAACAATTGTATTGACCTCATGAGAACTGAAAGAGATGTAGAGACACCATATATCGTAGCTGTCTTAGAACACTAATAATTACTCATTTGATTTTATTATAATTATTTTTGGTTGTTACAAGTGTGCATATACGAGGTTTTTAAATGCATGTTGTCCATCCACTATATATTACGTTATAACAAACCTGGATGGAAATATTGTTTAATGTGTATTTTTATTTTTATTTTTTATAAGTTTCTGAATGGAAAAAAAAAACTTTATCAAGAATATTATCTCTGAGACTTTGATCAATTTTGTTATCCTTATAAATGATCATTTTCCTATTATTTAATTGGTAAATAATATATTATTTTGTGTATTATACATGCAGATGAATTATTATCAATTATTCGATCCCTAGCTATTTGACTTTAGAAATTAATAATATATTGATTTGCCGTATCTTAAGTTTATTTTATCCATTAAGATAACTTGGTTTAGATGGTAGTCTATGTTTATGGTTGACGACCATTATAATCGTCACTGATCGGACGTTTATTAGTTTTGTGCATGCAATGATTTAGTATCATATACATGAGAAGGGTTTAAATAAGAACTTCTTTTCATGCGAGAACCAATCTTAGCCCTTGATTAAAACTAATTAATGGCTAAGAATTTTTGACAGCCCATTAATGATTCATTAATAGGCTAATAGCTTATTAACGAGGTATTAATGAGAGGTATTTTGGGAAAATCAAGTATCACAAATTTATGACGGCTCACTCAGACGTAATTCACGGTTAGGTAAATATATAAATGACCAAAATATTTTTATTAATGAGTCATTAATGATGTTACAAACAGTTATCGCAATTCTCGTATGAAAAAATGTTCTCGATTGAACTTTTCTGTATATATATATATATATCTATACTACTATATAAATCATTTAACATTCTCTCTCCTCCTTAACTTAAGAGTTCTTAAAATTCAATCAAAACAACATCTTGACATTCATTTTATTTAAATTAATCTCATCCACTCAATCTTTAACCATTCAATTCTTTCTCCTAATTTATTTTAACTAATTATTCATTTAAATATATATAGTCACACAAACACAATTATCCACCTATATCAACATAATTTCAAAAAATTTATTAACTTCTCTCTCCTTATTTCATAAATATAAATCTTTTTTCTTATTTAATGTCTTTTAGAATTTATTTATTAAAATTAATAAAATAGTTGATTCAAATAAAAGAAAAAGTGAAAAAGACTAGATATGTTGTTGAAGACTTTTTTGTAACATTGAATCGCGCGAATAGCATAACATTACATTTTTGAACGCGACGTGTTGCAAAACAAAAACTATTCGCCGCTGCAGCATTGTGCTGGTACGATGCTAGTATGTATGTATATATATATATATATATATATATATGGAGGTTCAAATGAGAATAGATGTTTAAGAGAGAATAAGAGACTTAATCATGACATTTCATTTGATTTGATCGGATAGTCTACATTTGGCCCTTTATTTTATTCATAACCCAACCATGAATCGAGACAGGTGAATTACAACCGTGAGATCTAATAGATCAACATCTTATTGATGACTAGTAATTGTTCTCCCATTTATGAAGAAGCTCATTTGAAAATCATTTTTATTGCGAGTACCCCGAGTACCTTTTGTAACAACCATTAATGCTCATTAATATGGGTATTTTGGTCTTTGATATATTTTCCCAACTGTGAATTACGTCCGGATAGACCGTCATTAAAAGACGAGGATCGATTTTTCCAAAATACTCTCATTAATGTATCATTAATGACTCGTTAATAAACCGTTATTTTATTGGTCATTAATTTATTTTGATAAAAGACCAAAATTAATTCTTCGCAATACTCATAATAAAAATGGTTCTTAAGCCACATGCCGGATGATCTTAAGCTTAAATTTGATTAGTCTGTTTCTATTCTTATTATAAAAAGTCCATGTGTATTACCTGCCCAACTCTTATGTTTCCAACTATTATGATATTATCTATTTTTCAAGAAATTATATGTCTATTGTTATAAACTTTTGTAAGAACTAATATATTATTCATATACTAGGTCAAAACGGCCTCCCTGCTATCATAGTTGATTTTTTGAGGTTACATTCCTTCTGTGTAAGGGTTAAACTCTAAGTCATGATTGACAAGCTAGTAAATTATAAAGGTTATGAATGACAAAATTTATTTTTGGTTTCATAAAATTAAATAAACTACCCAATTAAAGTAGTGTTTGAAGAATAATTAAAAATAATTATAAGAGCAGCTAGAATTACTCGAATACAAACAAATTAATGAACAATAATCACTTATAACCTAATATATATATATGGAAAAGTTCAAACAATAACTGTTTTTCATACGAGAACTGCGAGAATCAATCTTAGCCGTCCAATTCCTCCTCCTTCGATTGGATTGCCCACCCATAAATTCCTTGCATGCCCCTTGCCACACTCAATCCTCACACGCTCTTCATCCATGAATTCCACTTACCACTTGAATGACCAAGATTGGTTCTCGCAGTTCTCGTACGAAAAACAGTTCTCGTTTGAACCCTCCCCTATATATATATATATATTGAAAAGTTCATTTTAGAACCGTTTTTATTACGAGAACCAATCTTAGCCGTCCAATTGCCCCTTCTTCAATTGGATTGCCCACCTATGAATTCCTTACATGCACCTTGTCACACTCAATCCCCCCACACTCTTCGTCCATGAATTCCACTTACCAAATGAACGGCTAAGATTGGTTCTTACAGTTCTCGCAATAATAATGTTCTTAAATGAACCCTCCCCTGTGTGTATATATATATATATAGAGAGAGAGAGAGATAGATATAGCATCATATATCTTGTTCTTAAATAGTTTATACCAACAAAATTACTCAGCTAATATTTGGGATTCTACATGAGGAAATGTTGAAATGAATGCGTACATGAGTATGCAAAAAGAAAAGATGGAGTTGTTTGTACCCGGCCTTAAGCAAGCTAGCAATGCAGTGACGAAAAAGTTGAGTGGGCGGTTGGTATTTCTCGAAACCAAAACATGAAGATTTTCGAAGCTTAATTTGAGCAATTTTGTGGAGCTGGAGCAGAAATAGTTAATTAGTTGGGTTGCGTACTTGGGAAATTAAGAAAGGGGAAGAAGAAGAAAAACCTTCAAGATAAATGAAGATGGAGAAGGTTATCACTTATCTGCCAGTGGGTGAGTTTCTTGAAGCTAATTCAATTGTGGATCGTACAGCAAAAGTAGAAGACAGATATACAATCAGTACAATCCATGAGCTGTAAATTTTAAGTGGCGAGAAAGTGAGAGACATAATTGTTTATATCTTATATTTTCGTATTTTTTGAAACTGAGCATTTTGTTGTTGTAGATAGTGAGAGAGTAAGAAAGTTTTTGTAGTTCAGTAGTATTTAGAGAAGTTTTTTTAATAGTAAAATATTATTTTTGGGTAATCCGTAATCCACTATATGGGTTTCTTGTTGTGCGGTCATACAGCTAACATAGACTCAAATGACTGTCTCATGTCACAATCTTGATAATGTTGATAACACTAAACTCAACTTGAAGGTTGGCCACTCAAACCGAAACAAAAATTTAAACAAATATGAAATCTAAAGTTAACGAGTAACATTATGTTAATTGATGTCCTTGTAGTTATCAAACACTAGTGCTGATAATTTTTTACATGACCGGACAACCCGACATGAACCCGATAAAGGTCAAAAATGTGTTGATAGAAACTCGACAAGAAAAAATGACACGCACACGACAACCTGATAGAGACCCAAATGACCCGACAAAGGTAAAATCATAACAGTTTTTCAAAATGGGATTGGAGCGGAAAATGGCATTATTCATACTAGCTAATGCTCATACAGACATATGCCCGTCAACAAAATGCGATAATAGAAAGGAAACATAGACATCTATCGAACGATATTAAATATTTCATGTTTCAAATGGGAACCCGTTTAAATCTTCGGGGTGACTGTATTCTAACCGCTCCCTACCTTATGAGCTGATTAATGGTTTTGAACCCGGTATTCCCACTTGAAGAACCTTGGATGTCTTTTTTATCTATTATACTAAACACAATGATAAAATTAACCCCTGGAGCTGAAAAATATGTCTGTATTAGTTACTCAAACTCCAAAAAGAGTTCTAAACTAATTATTCTTGAAACCAAAACCATCTTTTTACTCGATCGATGTAAAAGTCTATAAAAATATCCTCTTTTAAAAGTAAAAAATATATCACAACAATTGGACAAATATTTACAAAAGGCACTTATCTAAACTTCGTTGACACTTATTTCAAAAGACCGAGACATCTCCAAGTCAGTACAATGATGAAGGGAGAAATATTCAAACTGGTGAAGGCAACAATATACCATGTGCCAGCATAAATGATGCTACCCACAATACAATAAATGCAACATCACAAGATGAAACACGATTTAATAATGAAAATCAGATCCCTCTTGTGCAACTGCGCAGGTAAATAAAAGTAGAGACCCGGTTTCATGACCGACCAAATAAAAAGTAAGATAAGAGAAGTTGGAGTGAGGAGAGAAGTGAGATGTGTTGAGGGGGTTTCCATACCAGCACACTCTTGTGGGGATAGTTAGGGGTAAAGACCACTTGGGAGGTGTGTGGTAAGATAGTAGGTAGTGGGCTCAGCTTATCTCGTCCTTTATCTCTCTCTTTTTAATTTGTAATTTTGTAAATACTTTTTATCGATTAGTGAGTAATTAGTTGTGTTCCAAATTTAGTGTGGTGAGCAATGATCATAATGATCATTTTGGGATTGAGTGGTTGAGGAAAAAACTGACGTGCCGGTAAATGGGATTGATGGAAGGTATCCACTCTTAAAATATGAAAAAAAATTAATGAGAGAAAAGAAATAGAGGGAAATTGTAAGACCGCGTTCACTTCTAAAAAAACCTTTATTTTTTTAGAAAATATTTCTAAAAAAACTAAAAATTAGAAAACATGTTCACTTGCATATTTTTCTAAGAAAACATAAAACTTCTTTACTTTTTCACATTTTCTCAAACTTCTCAATTTTTCCAAACTTACATATTTTTCAAACAACTTTTTCGAGAAAACACTTCAACCAAACATGTTTTCCATTTTTTTCTAAAAAAGGAAAACTTCATCCCTTCATCTAAACACGTTTTCTATTTTTTTCAAAAAATAAACTCCACCATTTTTTAACGAAAAACAGAAAATTTTTCTTCTGCTAAACGCAGCCTAATAATTTTGGTTTTTTTCCCGAGTTTGATAAAAATGAAATGAAAAGAAAGAGTATTAATGTATTATGTATTCCTAAGCCGGGTAGAAAGAAAAGAAAATGGGTAAGTTTATAACAACACCCATGTTTTGAAAACTTACTAGTTTTAATTAATGGTAGTTACCACTAATGAAAGATTTCATTTCCCTTCCTTACAAATCTTATCACTTTTAGAAGGAAAGTTTAGGAGAAAAAATTAATTAAATTTTACATTCTAATTATTTCTCGAGTTTTTTTTGCCATATAGGTATATTTAAAATAATTATTAACAAACTGATATACTTTTAAACATATTTACCAAAGTAGCATAGTAACAAAATTATTTATGAAACTAGTATACTTTTAAAAATATTTAGTTTTTTAAATTTCTAGACTTTTGTTAGTTTTTTAAAGCTTTTTTCAGTTTTTTACCAGCTTTTCCACGATCTTTTTTAGATTTTTTTTCCAGTTTTTGGTCACTTTTTTTTACAAAAATAATATCAAGTCGTTATAAACAACAGAATCTAGTAATCTCAAAAGAAAACCACAATCACACTTACAATGTTTTGAATGTAAAGACCCATTTTTTATATAAAAATTTCAAACATTTAACATAAACTTAAGCTTCAAAGTATTCAAAACGTTAAAATCTTTGTACACAAAAGATATTAACAAATGTTTCACAAAACGGGGAGCCATCTTCATCATCATCATTTAGCTGGAGGTTTACCCCTATCTAAGCCTGAACCACCTGAATAACATAATAAACTTGTAAGCTTTCGCTTAGTGAGCATATTCAAACAATTAACTATATTAGTAAGCATAAACGACCCATCACATAAAACCTTGTGAGATCCAATAATGAATATTGGATCCCTAAACCTGTACTTGGTACTAAGCTATCTCTAAATGCTAGAAGAGCACATACTGTATCATGTTGGATCATATCATTATCACATTGCATTCATACATTACAAACACAGTAAAGAGATTAAGTAAACTCACCGTATGTATACAATTACAACAATAGTCCTCCAGGTACTGCAATTATCAACACGTATCCCCTAAACACATAGTCATTCACATATATTGCTTTCCAACCATTTTGCTACTAAAAATGGCCTACATGGCTGTGTAGTCACCTACACGGAGCTTGTAGCCTTGCCTTTACATGACCAGGGTCAATTACACTACCTTTGTATGCTTAGGGCCCCACACGGTCTGTGTATCCCTACATGACCTCGGCTACACGGGCTGTGTAGCCTTGCACACAGCCATGTTGTTCACCTCAAACACAACTGTTTTGACCCATTTGGTCTCACATTCACGATGTTTGCATCATTTAGTGTTTCTCAACGCTATAAACAACTTATGTAGTTGTTTTTGAACATAAACACATCAATTTACATATGATATCCAACATCTACATTAACTAATTGGGTAATGAGCTAAGAACTTGAGCTAATCATATAGGATCAAACTAACATACCTTAATTTGACTTAATCTTTTGTAAATCTAGGTTTGTTTGTTGATGTTTGCTGAGAATGCTTAATCCCTTAACTCCAGCCTCTTTCCTCTCTAATTTATACGATTCTTGTGTAATTAAATCTATTTAAAGTGTGTGTGTGTGTGTATATATATATATATATATATATATATATATATAATACTTTGGGCTATTAACACTTCCAAGCCCCGGACTTTATTTCTTCTTATATTTTTGACAATTTAGCCTCTCCTGGTTGTATTTCATCTTACATATAAATTATAAAATATTATAAAATTTTCAATAAATTTAATTAAATTTAATAGCATTTCTAACCTCGGGGTGTTACATTAAGACATGAATCCTACAACGTCTTGTTCAGAAAACAAAACCAAAAAAAGAAAAAGAAATCAATATTAGCTTGAAGTTGTAAATAATCTCTACTTGCAAAAATAAACGAAAAGAAGAAATTCGAGAAAGTCATAACAATAAACCATAAAAATAATTTTTTACACCTGTTCTTGGTTTTTTCTTGCTTTAGATGGATATTGTTTTCGGTTATGACCCTTTTGCCTACAAATTCCACAAAGGTAATCATTTTTTCCTTCTTTGATGTCTATTCCATTTCTTAGTCTTGTAGAACAAGGACAACATTTTTTTACTCCGTAATTGTTCTAAATTTGGAATCAATTCTCTTGACAATGATTGTGGCCAATACACTTCATAAACGAAGCAGGGGAAACTCGGATGCCCAAGTAACACGATATTTTATCACTTTTCCAATACCAACCGATTGATTATCTACACATTACTTTGATTTTTTTGTTGCTTATCAATTGAAGTAGCACAATATAAACGGTCAACCAATTCGTCAATCGTATTCCATGATTGACCTTTAGTGCTTTACTTGGAGGTTTGTCATATATAACGTTATTTTGACCGTCATATGTTTTCTCACCACACTAACAAAACAATGTAACACAAGTCATATACCAAAATGGAGCAAAACTATTATTATAAAAAGCCACAAAATTGATCACAATAAGTAGAAATTTGATCTCAAACAGTGAAGAAAGCATGGAAATTTGGCCCAATAAAGAACACAGAAAAGTCCGGCCAAGAACACAATTAACACAACATAAATTAACAACAACGACTAAATTATAACTTACACCACATCAATTTATCACTTGATTGACTAAGAACAAAAATAACAACAACATAAATCAACGCTAAGAAGGACCAAATTAGAACTTACATTGAATCAATTTGTCACTTGATTGGCAGTAGAAGAAGAAAATACCGATATACAAGGGAAAAAGCAACCAAGTCACCTGTGTAGGAGGTGGAAGGTGACGGGGTTGCTTGTGACAGAGGCGGCATGCGGTAGAGGTGGAAGGCAATGGGTTAGAGGGGGGCTAGGGCACCATCAGTGTTCTCGTTGGATGAATGAGGGGATAGAAAAAAACGGTAGTTACTCAAAAGTAATAGTCAAAGTATACTAGAATGGTGAATATTTTTGAAAGTATACTAGTTTAGTAAATAAATTTTCAAACATACCATATTGGCAAAAAAAAAAAACCTCTCCTTTCTCTTTCCCTTTTAAAACGGGGGAAAACAAAATATTTTAATTTTTTTCCAATTTCTTCTAGATTCTTTTTTTATCTCCAAAATAAATCTCGGAAACACAGTGTAAGGTCTTTTTTATATAGTTACATTCATTTTAACCTTAAGTTGTAACTTCACAGTCCATACTTTAATTATTATTTTTGCACGTTACGTGTTGTCTAGTTTATACTAGAACGTCTTTCTAGAAAACAATCTTTCTACCTGTAAGTAAATATATGACCATTTACGCATTACGTTTCACATACCCCGTTCTCGCAAAATTGAGTATTATTATTATAGTCGTGTATAAAAAAGAACCGGAAAAAGAGAAACTATACAAAACCCGTAAGTCCGCAATGCAATTATCTTATTCTATAGGGGCCAAAGAGTGAAGTTTACTCCCTGCCCCAAATTTAGAGTTAATTGCACCAATGGTCCTTTAACTATCCAAAAATTGCAACATTAGTCCTTTTTAAAAAAAAGTTGCAAAGACAGTCCTTTAACTGTCCAAAAGTTGCAACCATAGTCCTTTGTAACGATTTCAGTCCACTAGTCCCGTTAACCCTATTCACGTGCGTTGCACACGAGGGCATTAAGTCCTTTTACACCATTTATTAACTCAGACTATGGCTACTTACTATGGCTACTTACAGCGAGCAAGTGTGTAGTCCGGTTCTCGATTTCTCCGATCATGTCTCGTGTATTGGCGGTTGACGGAACATCGGCGGAGGAAGATCCGTTACAGGACTCCCGGCGGGACTCTCTCCGCATGAGAGAGTGGTAAAACTCGACTACCTCCGGTATCCTCCTTACCTTCGCCGGCAATGGCTTTAGTCCCTTAGGCGGAGGCGGAGGAGGCGGCGGAGCAGCAGCAGATTTAGCGGTTTTCGGAGGCGGAGGTGGTGGCGGAGGTGCTTGTTTAGATACCGGTAGAGGAGGCGGAGGTGGCACCGGAGGTTGATGCTCTGTCAAAGCCCTCTCTGCCGAGCTGCTTAACGAGCTATTAGAAGACGACGACGATGATAACGAAGCCGAGGATGTCGACGGCCGTGGAGGCGGTTTTGGAACCCTAGGAACTCGAGAACGAACTTCGATAATGGAATCACTCCCCATATCTAACGAATCACACCGAGAAAGCCTCGGTAAATTGTCGATTTCAACCAGTATCGACTCCTTTGAGTTTGATTCTGTATAACATTTGCTGTCGATTTCATTATTATTCCGATTCACTGGAAGATTCGCGAACGTATGACCTCGTTTCAAGCTTTTGATCATATTAGACTTCCCTGAAATATCCATTAACTGTTGAAACCTTTGCGAAGCAGACGTAGCCGATTGCAACTCTAACTCCTTCATTCTGTTCTCAAATTGTTGCTTCTGTTCAGTAAGTTTCAAATGCAGCATTTCAACATCTTGTCTCAGCCTCTCGTTCTCCGCTTCCAAACACTCGATCTTCTTATTTGAGCGAGTAATTTCCAAATCCTTTCTCGAGATCTCATTTTCCAAAACCGGTAAAATCGCTACGGACTCCTTAAGTAACTTTTGCTCCAATAGCTCTGTCCTCAACCGCGATTCTCGTTCCCTCAACTCCTCAACCAAATGTAACAACTCCGCCACGTCCGGTGGCCGCGGCTGGACCTGAGCTGAAGATCGAGGGAAATAAACCCCAAATGACCTAGAAAACACCGCTCCTTTCTGTGGCGCCTTCCCACCGCCACCAGAACTATGAGACGGAGACGGATGCTGCCGGTGTTGTGATACTTCCGTCTTGGGATTCGCCGGTGATTTCTGTAAACCCATTGCTGATTTGACCTTACTAGTCACCATTATCTTGGATACAATGTTGGTATGACTACAGTTATCCTCTCATTATGGGAATCGATAGAGAGAGAAAGCGGATTGAAGAGGGTTCTCCACAGAAGTCGTTGTTAGAGTTACCTGTGAAACCTAGTGAGAGAAGGGTTAGAGTGAGAGACTGGTTGGGTAGAATTGGAAGGTAGTGCGAGAGGAAAATTAAAGTAAAAAGGGTGACACGAATGACGAGGAACGGTCTTCTGTGGCTTTGTTGGTTTTTGAAATATTTGGGGAAAGTTTAATAATAATGGAATTTAATTAACGAAGGGATATAGCTACGCGCCAAACACATTTTGAAACACCAATTATTACCTTATTTACCTTTTTATACTTTCTTACCTCTTTTGTTAGAGAGAAGTAAATTATGACATCTTTACAGTATAGTTTACGTGAGATGATTAACTTATTAATATAATATTTCGAATAATATTTTTTATTTTATATTTTATATAAGATTAGGATTTTTTTAAATAGTTATACTTTATATACCAGTACCAAAATAATATCTCGAATAATATTTTTTATTTTATATTTTATATAAGATTAGGATTTTTTTTAATATTTATACTTTATATACCATTACCAAAATAAAAAAGGAAGATATAAGAATAAAAGGCAGCTTCTCATGCGGCGTGAAAGTGTGAATGGACTATTGAAATCACAGATCTCGTCGTATCACAAATTTGAGGTGATGAATGGACTGTCATAGAGCTTTGTTCGGCGACGGTGGGCTGAGGAAGTCACCGGCAAGTTTCATTAAAAGTGTAATCATCGAGGATTTGAGAAAAGGGTTAGAGAAGAGAGAAATTGATAGAGAACATCATGTTAATAAGACGTTTGGGCCTATGGATACAACTAATGTTGAAAAGCCCAGCAGTCCCTTAAATTGAAAGGTTTACCAGAGGAGAAACAAACCACGTGAGGTTGGGACATGTGTAGGAGTATGATAAAAAGAAGTTAGTTATTTTTTAATTGTATATCCTATTTTGTGTAGGGAGGATCATTGCTGAGATTTTGTCTTTGATTTCATGCTTTTCTTGTAATCAATCGGCCTTTTGGCTTGGGCAAGGGATATCCATAGTGGATTACCTTGATTACCCAATTTTTCAATAGAATTCCGCCTTCTTCTTAATTTATGTCATTTCTAAATTCAAGTTCTATCAATTGGTTCCATTGTCGGGAAACCTCGACCATGGTCCAAACAGAAGTTCCACCGGCAATGTTGAGGATGAGAAAATTCAAACCCTCTCAGTCCAGATGCAAGAAGTTAAAACTGCAATGGCTTCCATGAAGGAATTAATGGAGAAACTGTTGATGGGATTCCAGAGACAGCAAGAGAATAGGCTAGAATGAGAGTTTTAAGAGAGTGAACCTCTGTTGGGCGGTCCCATAACGAAGATAGTCGTCAGTTCGGGATTAGGTGAAAAATCAGAGGGACGACGGCTCGATAGCTATCTTCGACACAACCACTTCGATCCCTCTATCTTCTCCAGGCTGAAGGTTAAGCTACCGTTGTTTGAAGGAACCGACACAGAGGTTGGACAACGAAAGTTGAACGCTACTACAGGTAAATCAAATTCCTCAATCTCAGATGTGTATGGATACGGTGGCCTTGAATTAGTTTACGAATCTAATGATTAACAATCTAGTATCCGGATGGGAAGAATTTCGTAATAACATTATGGTTAGATTCAGTGGTACAATGTAACATCCTCGATTTGGGACTAATTGTAAATCGTTTGTAGATATACGCAAGTTAGTAGAATATGTGAATAGTCCAAGTTGTACGTACGTATGTATTAAGTATTTAAATGAAGATGTGTTAAGTGGAAATATATATATATATATATATATATATGTGTGTGTGTGTGTGTGTGTGTGTGTGTAAT
>JAUEJL010075283.1:0-16010 GCA_032274825.1 Drosophyllum lusitanicum | reverse complement strand
TGGCAATTTTTGATTGTAATATATTTGCCACGTGTTTTATATTCCGCTGCGAGTTTTTAAATGAAAATGATAAATAAACATTTTAAAAAGAAAAATTTGGTTCTCGAAAGCACGGTGTTACAATATCAAAACTCAAAAAAAAAAAAGAATTGGGGGAGACGGTAGAAGCTACTAGAGGTAAGTTAAGTAATTTTGAGGAATTTAAGTTTTCTAATGATTTTGTTATTTAATATTAACAAATACACACACACACACACACATATATATATATATATAAGTTAAAAGCATACGGGGTGGGGCGGGTACCCGCGGATATATAATTTTAAAAACTGAACCCACCCCTTGTTTAGCGGGTACCCTAGTTTTCGGGTTACGAGTTTTACGGGTATCGATTTTTTCGGTTTCAGTTTATGCGGGGCAGATCATTTTTCGGTTTTTTTGAACACCCCTATTAGCTATGAGTGTTTGAGTAAAGAGCAAATTGCTTTTAATTAAATATTTTTCTTCTTAAATGTAAAAATAGGTAGATGGTCAAACATTAAAACAATTACTTATCATTATTATATTTCTATACGGTAGAATTTTGATACTGTTTTCTACATTGTAGTTTGTTATAGCTAATTTTATGCATCTATTAGCAACACTCTCGCTTCTCACAAGAACAGGAGTTGTCTAAACCAACAAAAATGTTTTTTCTTTTTTCATCTTATTAAAGGCTTATAAGCTTGGCTTATTTTCTTACAAGAATTAGTAATGTTTAAACCAATAAATTTTTTTTTTTCAATGACTAATAAGTTTGACTTATTTAATAAGCTTGTTTTTCTAGTTTATGTTCACGAGAGGATGAGATTTTAAAGGTCATCCCTTAAAATAAGAAAATCAGTCGGAAAAGTGTACTTATAAAAAAATAAGTTGCGCTTATAAGTATTTAAGAGCACTCGTAGTAGTGACTATTATGACTCATTGTCACTTTAGCATGACTGACTATTGACTAACCGCATGATGGTGATTGTTATAACTGGACCCAAAGTTTTTACTTAAAAAACAACACTAAACATCGTCGTTATCCTTGTTATGGAAACAATGATCCAAGCGGTCACGAGCCCTCCGTGATGAGGAAGATGCATCATGAGGCCTTGATGTATGCTCATGACGGAGCCGGTACAAAGGTTTTAATAAGCCGAAACAAACACCCCTTACCTTAAGAAACAATTTTGTACTCATTTTGATTATTGACTTTCGATTTCTAAAAATTGGTTCTTGGTCAGATTATTAGATGTAATTTAATTGGAATCCATATGATGAGAACCAAACTCAAACAAACTCATCATCATCAAGAAAATAATCAAGAACGCCACAAACAAAATGAAAAAGACCAAGAACATAACGTAACTGAAATCCGGAAAGTCGAATAACAACAACAATCCAGTGAGAGCGAGAGAAAATCCATGGAAGAAGAAAGTCTTGCAAGAGAAAACAAAGCACAAAATCAATGGTGGCCATACTGTAGATTTGACTAATGACCAAATAGTCTTCTTTGTCAAATTTCAACTTTTTTTTCCCAAGTTTGATGTTTTGAATTACTTTTTCTTTGACCCACTTTTTTTACATTGTAATATAAAAGAATGTAAAGCAATGAGAGAGCTAGGCTGATAGATTATCCCAAAATTTACACATAGTTTTACTTTAACATAGAATTGTAATATCAATCGTGGTCAACTTTCATAGAGTCAAAGTCAACCTTTTACATTTCATTTTATCTTCATGTAAACATATAATGACAATGGATCAAGCCAAGCAGTGTTACATGAAGGTACGTTTTTTATGTTCATGAGGGGATAAGATATTAAAGGTCAACCCTTTTTGTGAATTTGACGTTTTTTTTCACCATTGGCTTTGACTTTGACATGGCAGTTGGTTTTCATATCTGATTTAAATGCAGTTTGTCAAGACTCGAGGATTCGTTGAATTATCAAGGACTAGAAGTCGAGTATTTTTCCAACATCGATATCGATACAAAAGTCAATTTGAGACCTGTGAAGCGAACACTTATGACTCAGCCTGCACATATGGGCAAATTGCCTGTCTAACGTCAGCCTAGCCTAACTATAAGGCCCATTTTTCTTCACTAACTACTGATGCCGATGGCTTAGACACACTTTTTTTTCTATGATTTTCAATTTTATTTTGTTTGTTTATTAGATAAAATTAAATCACATAAAATCAGCAGTTTGATATGAATCTTGGAAATATATGTAAATCAACAAAATAATGCCTAAAAATGCTTGAAGTAAGGCCAAATTCTAACCATAATATTAAATTGTTTCAAGAAATATCATCATGACTAATCAAGCATGCAACTCGTCGATTACCAACGATGTGGAGAAATACTTAGACTTCTAGTCGTTGACGAATCCTTGAGCCATGATCAAACTCCGTTTAAATCAGAGATGAAGCCGACGAATCCTTGAGCCATGATCAAACTCCGTTTAAATCAGAGATGAAACCGAACTGCCTTGCCAAAGTCAATTGTCAAAAAAGTCAAATTCATAAGAAGGGCTGACCTTTAAAATCTAATCCCCTCATGAATATTTAAAACCTTCTTGTAACACTCTACCTGTCTTTATCCCTTGTCATTATATGTTTACATGAAGATAAAATGAAATGTAAGAAGTTGACTCTGACTATGTAAGTTGACAGCAATTGATGTTACAGATTCTATGTTCAAGTGACACTGTATAAATGTTGAGATAATCTACCAGTCTACCTCTCTCATTGCTTTACATTCTTTTTTTATCTTACAATGTAAAAAAAGTGGGTTAAAGAAAAAGTAATTAAAACATCAAAATTGGAAAAAGGAAAAAGTTGAAATGTGAAAAGAAGACTATTTGGCAATTAGTCAAATCTACAGTATGGCCACCATGGAATTTGTGCTTTGTTTTGTCTTGCAAGAGTTTCTTCTTCCATGGATTTTCTCTTGCTCCCATTGGATTGTTGTTGTGATTCAACTTCTGGGATTTCAATTACCTTCTGTTCTTGCTGTTCTTGATTTTGTTTGTGGCATTCTTGATTAATTTCTTGATGATGATGATGAGTTTGTTTGACTTTGGTTCTCATCATATGGGGTTTCAGTTTATTTACATCTGCTAATCTGACTGGCTTCAAGAAAAATTCTTCTGCTCCTTCTTCTAAACATCTATCATGGGTCCAAAATCACATTATGGTAGGCCACAAATTAAGTGTAAAAAAAAGCTTCTTTAACATAACACAAACAAGTATATATGGTTGATTGACAAGTGATGAGATTAAGGTTTTTACCTACTAATTCTCGAAGGAACATTCTCCGATGACATAATGACAACGGGTATGTCCTTTAGAGACGAGGATTTCTGTAAAATAAATAAACAATATTAAAATCATATATATATATATTTTTGAAATGCAGTATTAACAATCATGTAATTATAAGATTAGTATAACAGTAAATTCCACACAGTTTTTAAACCACATTTCTATCACATGGTAAAACTAAATAATGTATGATTTAGTGACTATCCCAGTTAGATTTGAGTCAAGTCTGGTCTCTAATTTGTTAATTTCTAAAAACTGAGCCCGAGGGGAACGATTCGAGGAGCCTGGGCCAACTTTTAGCCATTAATAAAGAACAACTATAGTGTGGAAAGCTTTCTGATTTGAAGATGTCCTTTTTGAGATCCTTGTATTACTATTTTTGAGAGCATCAGAAAAAAAGGTGCAAACCATTACATGAGACTGCTGTTTTGAGATTAGTGAAACTCTATTTGTTCAAAAAGGATCTTTTTAAGACATACAAGGATGGAAGATTAGAAGGCAATTGCTGCTGGAACAAAAGTGTTATTTTTAAAGGTGATTTTGAAAATGGAAGCAAGGCATGTGGATGGCTAGGTTGAAAGAATTATGGGTTGAAGACATTTGGGCATGGGGACAATGAACCAATGACTTTGAAAGATGTGTTGAGATCATTTTGTAATGCCATCGCTTGGCAGCCTGGTGTTTTGATTTAGTGTTATACTTCATAGTTTGCCTATAAACTTTTCTAGTTTCTTGACATGTATGTTGATCTGAATTTGTTAACATTTCATATATATTTGTTCCACATATTATATAAATATCATTTTATCAGTAAAGTTCATTAATCACACAAATCAAATAATTGTTAAGATCTTTGAGTTTAGGTTTGGGATTGATCTAAAATACAATTAACCATGGAGTCATGCACTTGGTTTTGTTTATAGATTAGCACATATAACCATAAATTAATCAAAGACAATAGGTTCTATGCAATGATTTTCAAGTTTTAACATTAAATTTACAAAAGAAAAGATACATTTTAGTATTCATCATAAAACAAATCCTCAATCAATTTAAATCAAATCAAATCAGATTAAAATTAATTAAGAAAAAAAAGGAATCATACCTTAACTTTCTTGAGCAAATCGTACCCTGTCATTCCAGGCATGCAATAGTCTGTAATTATCAGATTCACTTCCACTTCCTGCAAATTAATTACCAAGATTCATTGAATAATCATTCAAATAACATTTAAATCATTCAAAACCCCTTGAAAAATCATCTAAATGGCAAACCTGATTAATATTTGGTGAAACAGAGGGTTGATTTGAATTCACTTCTTGATCTTCTTGTAATCCCAGAAACTCTAAAGCCTTGCTTCCAGAATCAACAGTTGTAACTGTAAAATCATATCAACAATGAACATTAAAAACAGAATTAACCAGTTATATTGTTGAAATAACAGAACAAGAATTGGGAAGAACTGAATTTACCTTGAAAAGATGAGGTTTTAAGCAATCTTTCAATCAATTTTCGATCAATGATGCTATCATCAACAGCAAGAACATGAAACTCTGAATCTGCTGCGACACCCATATGAACAAGATTCAAAGATTTCAAATTAGATGAAGAAGAAGAGATTTTCCTAAAAAAATGTGGAAATCTTTTTGTGGGTTTTGTTTTTTCAATGATGGAAATGGGTAAAGATGAAGTTTATATGTGAAAGAAAGAGGGACCAAAATCCACAAACCCCACAAAGCAAGATCTGACCAGATTTCATGTAAAGATCTTCCCACCTCTTAATATTTTTGGATTATAAGGCAAGCAAGGGGCAAAGTTTGTAAGGGTGCAATTGGGAAATTTTAAATCAACAAAATCAAATAAAGAATACAACCAAAATCTTGGATGTTTATATTCTAATCCAAAAAGATTCTTTGAGTTTTGGTTTCATCTTACCATTTAAATTTAAAGGATTGTGTTTTCTTAATTTTTTAATTTCATTCTCTAAAATCTCAAAATGGCTTTTCAATTTTATTTTTTTATAAAGTCTCAATCACTCAAATATCTTATTAACTTAGGCCATACGTAGCGGTTCTTTCAAAGGCCTTCGGGTTCATTTGGGTTCCCAATGAACACAGAACACTCCTATAAGGGTTTCGGGTTCCACCCTAATTGGGTCTGCCAAACCGAACTACATGTCAGGTTTTTTTATTTTTTTTTATTTTTTTGATTTTTTAGTGAGAGTGGGGTAAGAAAAAAATATTTGGGTTGGGTGCTACTTGAGTTTTGAGTTGAATTGGGTTGAGAAGGAAAAAGTAAAAAAAACTGATGTGATATTTGAGTTGGAGCATTGTGCTACTCATGGCCTTATTAAGTTACATTGTCATTTACTTTAAGATCAACACAACAAATATGATTGATGATTATAAACCTATAAATAAATAATTTTTACGTATTGCATTTATAGAGTTGTGTCCAATAAAATCCATGTAAAAAACATAATCCTAAAATTTTAATATTCAATCACATATGATTTGTAAAAACATCACATGTGAATTACAAAAATGTCACTCCGTCCAAAATTTTAAAATACAATCTGCACCATTGATATCATTGATCTAAAGGCTAAAATTAGTCTTTTAAGACTATGAATTAAGTATAGATTATATTAAACATCCTTCTATCTTTATAAGAGAGCCTAAAATTTTATTTTTGTAAATTACTATTAAAAAACTGTTTTAAACGTCAAAACTTCAACTACTCAAATAGCTTTTAAAAATAAGATTGAAATTTTAGACGTAAACTTATCTAAATATCATTTCATAATAATCACGTATTTAATGTTTGTTTCTTTACGGTTTTTCTAAAACTAATTTTATCCCTATAAAAGCTCAACAGATACGAGTCTTATCTAAAAACCAATTTTATCCCTATAAAAGCTCAACAGATACGAGTCTTCAAGATAAAGAACAAAAAAAAAGGAGTAAATTACTGAAATGGTACTTGTGGTTTGTTAAAAGTTACTGTTTGATCATTTAAGATAAAAAATTACACTACATGTCCCTATGGTTGCTTTTTTGTTACTTGACTAGTCCTTTAGTCTAACTTCCGTTAAAAACATAAGTTAGTTGTCTTTTAGTGTATGGGTATTTTTGTCATTTTCACTCTTATACCCATTTTCAAACATATTTCCTCCTCCTCCTTCCAAACTTTTCTAAATAATATATCACCTGCAAATAGCTTCAATTATGTTTTCTTCCCTGCAATTTCGAATGCTTGCTTCTATATCATCATTACTGAATTGTGCCTTCAAGTTCTTATCATCATCAACCGTTTTTACAATTTCATCAACCTCCCTATAAAATTTTACAGTAAAAATGCTTAACGTCTCGAAACATGAAAACAAAATAAATAAAATAAAACATCATGAAATTCACGTGTATCTTTGATCTTGCACCCTTTGAATTGATACCTAACACAAAACAACATCTACATTCATCAAATTTAAATGAAAAAAAAAACAGTTGAAAGAATTAAGAAATGGACAAGGAGAAGGGGCTAACATGCAATAGACTTGTGGATTTTGCATTTTTCAGAGATAGAGAAACGAAAGAAAGCTATGTAGGCTCAGCATAACTTGAAAAATCAAGAGAAACTTCCCTAAAAACGAAAATTGAAGAACCCTACAAAAATGTTAAAAAGAAAATTAATTTATCAATCAAGATCCTTGATTTGGAAGCATAGACACCATCTTAATGAGTGAAATCAAAATCCAAAACGAAAATCAAAATTACCAGCGGCGAGTGAAAATCAAAAACGAAAATCAAAATCAAATCAGATATCCATCAACAACAACATCAAGAACACATAGGATGAAATCAAAATCCAAAACAAATATTATAATTACAAGCGACGAGGGTTTAGGGTCAGTGCCCAACTATGGCGGGGAGGGCTTGTGTTTGCTTCACAAACCCATGTCCAACCATGGCAACAAAAGGTATCGGCGCCACCACCACCCGCAAGGTGGAGAGGGATGAGATCAAATGATAGTGCTGCCACCAAATCAAACCCAAAAGCCTACTACCTTCGTATTTCTTCCTTGTGATTGCTTCAAAAACCCATTATATGAAGATGATCGAAGATGATAAAGAGAAGTCAGAGAGAGGACATAAAGAAAGAGTATGTTTAGGGTTGCTAATGTTTAGAGAGAGAGGACATTAGAGAGACGATAAAGAGAGAAAGGACAAAGATAGATAATATATTAAATTTTTTTAAATAAGATGGAATGACAAAAATGCCCATAGCTAAAAGACAAACTACAAATTTAGACGGAAGTTAGTCTAAAGGACTAGTTAAGTAACAAAAAAGCAACCATAGAGACATGTAGTGTAATTTTTTATCTTAAAAGATCAAACCAGCAACTTTCGACAAACCACATGGACCATTTCAGTAATTCACTAAAAAAAGAGTAAAATCTTGACAATTCAAAACAATTAACCCTAGTCAAAAGAAATAACTTTAGGGCAAGACTACCGGAGATTTTTTTGACTCTGACATGAAATTGGATCCAAACCTAACAAGAAAAAAGTGATATGAATTCTAAATGGGTCAAAAGCGTGTCAATATGGAAATAAATTGGTAAGGTTATGATCAACCTGACAACCCGAAAGTTATCTGCGTGACCCGTTTAAGTGTAAAACTGTAAAATTATAAGATTTTCTTTAAAATATCATTCTTTAAAGAGGATTGTGAATTCAAATAAGAGAGTAGTATCTTAAGGCAATAAAATTCACCAAACAAAAGTACGCGTTAAAAACTTAAAATAAGCAATAAAATATTTAAAGTTAAAACAATAGTATGTCAGTTTGATATTTATTATTTTGACTATATTGTTTTGGTACTTTAATATTTGAATTAGATTAGATGTTTGTGTGATACATATGTTGGTTTAAAAGATGATAAATATTAAACATCTATGAAAATATATTAAATAATTATAAAACATGATATAAATGAAAGTTTTAAAAAATAGCGACAGATGATATAACACCCAGACAAGTAGTGGAAGCGTAAACATGAGCGGAAGGGTGGACGTAACTGCAAAAAATGTAGTATCATGATACAAAAAAATGTGGTTATATTTTGTGTACATGTCATCGATCAGTATAACAATATTGGTCAAGTCTTTATAGATTATAAACAAAAAGAATTTTAAATTTATTATAAAGTATTTTAAAATGATAAAACTAAGACTTTAGTTAAATTTGAAATTTCAAAATGTTATAAAGGGTATATATGATATTTGTCAATTATAGTGAATAAATACGATATTTTAAGGTTTAAAAAGGACATATATAATATTCTCTCTTATTTTAGTTAAAGTAAAAAAGAAATTCAAAATTGAATTTCAATTTTTACCAAAATGGACGGTTCATATTTGATAATTAAAAGTTTATATCTAAATCAATGGAACGAATATTGATACATAGTACTTTAGTATTTTGAACTCACTTCGTTCTATTTAATAATGAATTATTTGGTTATTCAATGATATAATTTTTGCTACTTGATAAAATTTTAGTACATTATATTATTTATTATATTAATTTATATAAGTTGAATAAAAAGGTAAAATCAAAATTCAAATCAAACCAAAACAAACACCGAATTTAAAATTTGAATACAATTGAACGAATATTGAATTAGAATATAGACGAAAATTATTTTTGAAATTCATATTGAAACAAAAAAGGATTTGGAAAATTTTAAAAAAGAAAACCATATATGAAAATAGCACTCATCGAACACATTTAGCCAAAATGGGTCGACACGAAACACGACCGTAAAAAGTGACACGAACCGATCCTAACACGAAAATAGGTTGACATGAGCACAAATTCAATAACCCGAACTCGACCCGAATTACCAGTCTTATTTCAGGGTCACACTATAAGATAAAATTTCCATAAATTCCAAGCTAGATAGCTTGTCTATGTATGTTGGAAAGAAAAATTCTATTTACTTCTATCTTTTCTTCATATTTCATCATTCTACCAACTCAATTATTGACATGCATAATGTATAATTTTTTTTTCATCTTCTCATCTGTTGCTTTTGACACTTGTCTTGATCAAATGGGTAGGAGGATAAATATAATGATTTAGTAGGAAATAAGAAAAAAGCAGACAACTTGTCTGTGTATTTTAGACGTAAAATATCTAATCCTATGAGTAGTGATAAAAAAATATAATTTATGTCGTTTAATAAGTTTTATTTAAATCTTAAATATACCTGTTTCATATTATATATATATGGTTGTCGGTGAGTGTAACCGTCAACATAAGATTTATATTCTTAGCCGTTAGATCGTAATAACTATTAATCTCAGCCGTATAAATTCATGAATTTAGACAGCCGTTTGATCAAGTTCATATTCAATCTGGGCCATTGATGATGGAATTAAAACTGCTTGTATAAAAAAACATGTTGAACGTGGTTTGAGTAGTTACACAAAAACGGGTACTTTAGTGGGGTAGGGGGGTTTATAATTGCTGAAAAAGTGAGATGAAGAAATGAGGGGGTTTTATGAAAAAGTTTAGAGGTTCTTATGAAAATTTTATTTTAACTATTGTTAGTGTAATTTAGTACAAAATATTTTACTATTTTTTTATAACTTTTGATATATTTTATTTATAATAAATATAGTTATATATTTATAATCGTTTCATTTTTATCTATGTTTTGATAAAAAAATTATCATAATACGATATGATTGGGTATAAAACATACTTATTATGTCCCTTGTATTAAACTTCGTTTTAATGTTTTAATTAATTGATTTTTGTTAGTATATTATGGTTATTGTTGTACTTTTAAAATATGTTTTGATTTTACTTATATGGTTACCATGATTACAAACCGGACACGGTTTGAGTATTACACTAGTTTATTTTGAAAACAGGATTGATTATCGAACCAGTAGTTTAACCGGTGCGAGATATTGGACATCATAATTATTTACAAAATATATTAAAGAAGAATGTTCAATATAGTCCATAATTAATTCATAGAATTTTAGCCTTTGGATTAATGACATTAATGGTCCAGATTAAATTTTAAAAATGTGGGCGGAGTGACATTTTCGTAATTTTTCGTAATTCACATATGATGTTTTTACAAATCACATGTGATTGTATACTGAATCACATGTGATTGAATATTAAAACTTTAGGACTATATTTTTTAAATGAACTTTATTGAACACAAATCATATATTAAAATACCAAAAAATAATAAAGAATAGTGGCATTCTAAAAAATACATAGTTCTATTTTTCAAGTTCTATTAAATTTATTAATTATTTAACAATAACAAGATTTTGTGGATTCGTTCTTCAATCACGGTTCTCACATCTTTCGTTCTTCATGGTTTTGTTCAATCATGATTCTGGAGTCGAACAAAGCAAATGACCGACAGTAAAGTTGTTTGTGTATGATCGAGATTAGGAACTTGGGGCTTGTTTTTTGAGTTTTTGACTTTTGATCTTACCAACAACTAGCGGAGCAAACCAGGATTTTTGTTGATTTTTTTATCATATAATGACAAAAATAAAATTAATTAAAATTGAGAGTATTGTTCGGATTTTTTTTTCAGATTTTTAGTTAATCGAGTTGGATTAATGAGGTTTCAGTTGTTGTTCTGGTATTTTAGGACCAAAATTTAAAACAAAACACAATTTTATATGAAGCTATGTTAATTAAATTATTATGCTTAAAGTAAACTAAAGTATTTTAAATGTATAAATCGAAGATTGAACTATAACTTACAATTTTTTTAAAATTTTTCATTAGATTTTAATGGCATAAAAAAAGCACATGTGGCACCTCAAATTTGACTAGCGGCACTGGCTCGAAAACATTACAAATTTTCACTCTGTCTACAAAATTAACTGGTGGCCCATGCCACCACTGGACTATAGCTAGGTTCCCCCATGTCTACTAGTTTATGGAGAATAACAAAAACCTCGTATGTAGTATGTACTGTGTATTACATATTTACATTAATAAGTATTTATAATTTATGATGTGCAAGGGATATTAGGGAAGCTGTAATGAAACCTGAGTTATCTATACAATCAGGTTTGGTCATTCTACACTAAATGTAATATCATTCTATTAAATACTCCCCATTTTAAAACAATAATTTAAACATATTAACCTAATATTTTGTAATACCGTCTTTGCTGATATTAAATTTAGTGAAAATTTGAGTTTTTAAACTGCATGGGTCCGTTTGTAAATTGAGTATTTACCTGTCCTGTTATTTAACTCAGATTCTCAAGCAAGTAATAAAACCATGCAGCGGAATTTTAAACAAAAACAAACCCTATTAACTATTACAGTTTCAAAAACACATTGACTTGGGCGAATATATATACATATCAAAAATTGCCAAGTCATTACTACCGGTGTTACTCTATTCACGACCAACCATTATATACAATACCATCGAGCAGTGTTCCTTCCCAAAAGGTATCTACAAACATCAACATGCAATCCCATCTCACCAGACCTGTCTATTCTTTATCTGGAAAAGGGGAAACATCAACAATATTAGCTATATAAAATAGCTACCGAATACAGACAGGCATGAATATCAATAAAGAGAGTCATATATCAGGAATAAGCAATCAATGCTATCCTATCACATAGCGGAGTGCTGACATGTCTGGCAGGTGTTATATCTTGCAGGATAGCTAATCCAGCTCAACAACTTTCCACCGGGGGAATCAGACACAACTATCCGAGTTGGTTAGAGCACATAAAGTGATCTACCAGATAACCAATACTCCCAGATAATATAAGGAACGGTACTCGAGTAACCGTTAATCCCAATCCTGGCCCATCGGCACATGGGATCCAGCCATAGGCTGACCTTAATCAAGAATATGTCCGGACAATCAAATACCTCATCAATAACCCTTTTCAGGGACAATAACATGCATTCATTTATCAATAACTCATGTTTATCAATATATAATAATTAATGCACATGTACTTAAATACATGTCTGATATATCAATAATCATGGCAATATTCGTTCCTTGGTCATAACTGCATATATATATATATATATATGTTTTTAAAATATATATCATGTGTCTTGCAATAACATTAAGCCAGATAGCACATAAATCTCCCTTTATTGAACTCATGGAAGCCGGTACTCACCTGACGAGTTAATACCAGATAAATTAAAGTACTGACTCTTCTTGCTCGATTGATTTACCTAAATAAGGTTCCCAAATATCAGCACTTCGAATTAAACAAAACTGTCAAAAGGGCAGCGCACGCCCATACCTTTGGCCCAGGTACGCCCCGTGACCTCAGGGCACTCCCCCGGACCCTCTAGGGTTAGGCATGCCCGTACCCTCTCGAGGTACGCCCGTGCCTACCCGGGTACGCCCAAGGCCCGGTTGGATCTTGGGGGGTACGGCCGTGCCTATCAATTTTCAGCAGCAGGTTCGACCAGAACCTGCTGTTTTCCCAGCCAAACTCAATTATAACCCGTTCTTAATTATTTCCAGCACAGATACATGGTTTGGGACATCAATAGGAACTCATAAACACATAAATAACATAGTTTAACATCTATTCAAGCTTAAATCGTCAAATCACCATTAAAGACCCATTTGGTCAATTTCAACAATTTAATCAAACTAACATCTATAATTCATAACATGAGTTCCAAACAACTTGTATATGATCCTAGAACAGATTAGAACATAAAAATCCAAGCTTTGATGGCTAAATTCGTTTTGACCCATTTACCCAAAATTTCAAGAATAAGAACATGAAGAACATGGTTGCTTACAATGATTGAGGAAGATGATGAAGATGATTTAGAGCAGATTAGTACTTGATTTCTTGTTCAAAACTCCAGCCTTTGATCTTGATCTTTGTTAGAGTTCTCTTCAAGAACAAATAGAGAAGTGAGGTGTGTGTGTGTGTTGTGATATGAACGTGAAGGGGTGTGTGTATATCTGCCCTTGACCGACTTGTGGGTTTAATTATCCACAAGTGGGTATCTTGCTCCCCTTTTTGAACACACAACACAATGCACGAGTACCCGTTTTAACTAACGGGGATATTATTGGAATCCTCGTTTGAAACCCTTTAATATTTTATCATTTCTATCCATTTTTGTAATTATTTTTAGAACTCCATTAATTAGCCGATAAAGTATTTTCTATTAATACTTATATACATATTTCCATTTAATTCATTTAATTAATTTTACGTACCAATAACTCTCACGACTAGGCCCTTTTGAGGATGTTACAAGTTTCGCATTTAGTCCTTTAATATTTTTAAATAATTTATTCATTTGTGTATGTGTGTATATATATAGTATTTTTTATTCTAATACTTATAACTATATTTTATTTTTATTATTCTTATTATTTAATTTTTAAGATTTTAATCTATATCAACAGTCTATTAGAATTAGTGTTATAATACACTATTATATATTACGCATAATTTTTTTTGTTTACCATTTTTAAACTATCAACATTATTTTTTTAATAATATAAATACCTCTTTAATCTCAAACTTTATTAATACACCTTTTTTTTCTCCATCTTATATTACATTTCACTTGATAATATATAATTTCCGAATATTATTTGATAATGGGTTATCTTATTTAATAATCTGATATATCCGAGATTAGATAGGTTATCTAATTAAGTTTAATTACGGTATCAATTATCTCATAATTAGGGTTAAGTAATAAGAAAGATCTCTCCTCTCTTCCTTTCTTAATTTGAGTAGACTAAGAATACCAAAAAGAAAAATTTATTAATTGCTATTAAAGCTTTGATATTTAATAAAGATCATTTGAGGTTTTAAAATGTTTAATGTTGATGTGTTTAAATTGCTTCCGCAACCTAATTTTAATTAAGTTTTGATTTTTTATACTTAAATAAAAAATTATTTTTCTTAAAACTTGTGTGTTCCGATTTTATGAATATAGGTTTGTTTTGACCGTTAAAACCCAATAGGGAATTGTATATATATAACAGTTAGTATTAGTGATCTAAGTAGAAGACGAGAATCCTTGCATTTCATGTCATAGGATACCGTTTGAGATAGAAAAATTCATTGTATAAACATTGAAAATATAATATGCGGAGGATAATATAAATGAAAAAAAAGCCAAGTTGTATAAAAAAGTTTGAAAATAAAGAGGTATCTATATGAATTACAAGTAAAAAAAGTAAAAATAATGTTAGCCAATGAAAAAGGGTAAAGAATAAAATATTAAGAAGGATATATAGCATATTACTAGCATATTATGACACCAATTATGAAAGGTTGATGTGCAATAACAGAGTATGACGATCCATATTAAAGATAATAAAATAAAATAATGATAGTAAAAGTAAAAATATAATATAAGAATAATTATTATATACATATATATAATAAATTATTAAAAAATCTTATAGAATATAATAATAAATAGGGTAATCTTCTCCAAATTGTTTCAAACTATACCCAAAATGTTATTGTGTGTACTCACCTACCAAAATTGCTTTTTAATGTATAAAACATTTGTTTTTAAACTTTTTTGTTTGTTTTTCACCTCCTAAACCGGTAGCAGGTGAACATTAGAATCTAATTTATTTTCCATTAATTATATGGACCCATGTCTCATGAATCAACACAGGACCCAAAATACCCGACACGAAAGGGTTTTCTCGTTATCGTTGGTTCGACCCAAAAACACATTCAAATAGATCATTTTTCTTGAAATTGAAGGAGGTTTTGACATTGAATTTTGTTTGAAGAAGGGTTTTCGTGTTATTGTTGGGTGATCGGTCAACAGAAATCACCAAAAACCCTCGCATTCGCTTTCGACTAGTTGAAACTGAAGGGGATGGAGCGTCAGTATGTGTTTAATGTTCATTATGATGGTGCGTTCATATATTAACCCTTAAGGTATGAAAATGGTCAAGTATATAGTCTGACTATCTCTAGGACTTGTTATGAAGGTATGATTGATTTCATCCAAAAGTATACAGGTACATTAGTTAATGTTCTGTATTATTGTCTACCTGGGAATACATTGGAATCTGGATTGATGAAAATTAACAATGATGTTGATGTTGATTGTTTATTTGATATTTGTGATGCATATGGGAATCTTGATATGTATGTTGACCACTTTGGTGATGATCTATCTATATACCTTGGCACAAATGAGAACTCCCAAAATGTAGATGCTAATGTGGTGAGTGATGTACAAAGTAACGTAGATATGGGGGATGTATCAATGAATGAGATGGAAAGGGGAGGGAATATATCGATGGAGAAGGGGAGGGATGTATCAGTGAATGAGATGGATAAGGAAGTGAGTGATGATGATGACAGTGCACATTCAATAGATCATTTATCAAAGGGTGAGGATGAGTTGTTTGACTTAAGAAAGAAGAAGGCAGAGGGTAAAAAAGAGGCAGGACCTTCTTACACTAGTTTTTCACATCTTGGTGATGATACAATGTTCAAAAATAAGGATGTTGGATGTGATTTGACTATGGAACATGATGAGTTCATTGATGAGCTTATGAAAGCTTTAAAGACCGATGACAATCAAGCTAATGAGGATGAAGACCT